>VUQJ01015795.1:11605-25221 GCA_015108635.1 Andinoacara biseriatus | reverse complement strand
CAAATTTTTTTTTTTTTTTTTTTTGTTTAAATGCTGTGGTTTGCCTAAAGGCCACTGTAGGAAGGGGGACTTTAGCTTTAAATCAACTGCAGATGTGAGAAAAATGTCACAGAATCACAAATGTCACACTGCTGGGGAGTTTTTCCATCTTACACAGAACGTTTTGACTTTCAGCCCGCGGCCTCCTCCCCGTTCATCCAAAAATGGCTAGCTTTAAGGTATCGGTGCTTACAGTAAGAGCATGGGAACCACACTAAGTTAATTTCCTAGTAAAAACAATATCGTTTGTTAACGAAGATTTCACACACACCGGGCCCTTGCACAGACTGTAAACACACATCGGACCATTGTTCTTTTTTCAACTATCACAAGGTATTTCGAGATATTCTGGGAGAGGAATTCAAGCAGCACAAGCAGCAATGATTGTTTGTGTCTCTTTGTGTGCAAACTATCAATACACATCAATGAACATTTACCTCCAGAGACTTTGTACTTTGTGGCTTCACATACTTTAGGGCTCACACTGTTTCCATGCCCCTCTGTGCAGCATAAATAAATCCATCTTCAAGGGATGTTTGTTTTAGTTATGCTGCTCCCTTTGTCCCCATGTGTGTATATGTATTATAAGTCAGTGTCTGGAGTAATGGAAGTACTTGCATCATGTTGCCACAGCTGTGCGAGGGCAAGCTCATTGAAGAACGAAAAAATGTATAAAATTGTCAAACACTTCAATGGACACTGTTTCCTGTTGTATCACACTGATGAGAGTTGTGTAACACCTAACACCTCTAATGTCCCCTACATAGAATATTGTAGGTTGAGGTTTAAATTGAATATACACCGTAACCCAGTGTGCACTTGGTAGAAATGTAACTACAGGTCACGTTGACGCAACCTGCAAATGTGGAATGCTTCATTTCTACTTCCGCGGTGAATCTACGTAGAGCAGCCTCCAATGCTGGCAAAGACGGTAAAGCGTAGTTACATTTTTAGGGACATGTACATCAGTCACTGTACTTGGAGTTTCAGAAGCATTTGTGGTTACAATGTACCTACTGTGTAGATTTTGCGCACTGATTCACTGCAAATGCCGGCAACAATGTCAGCCACTTGCATAAGCTACATCCTAGGCTCAACACACAATCAGTGCGGAAGTCTAAATGACACATTAAACTCAGCTTTTTGGATTTTTGGAGCCTGAAGTGGCCGTATTAACATGAGAGGGTGGATGTTAACTCATGAGCTAACATAAGTTTAGTTGGTTACTTACTACTACTAGTGCTGAATAACAGACATACATTAATCTTTTCATAAGTTTATTAAAATTATTCCAATCTTCAACAAGTTTACTAGATTATACTTTTAAAAACTGCAAATATTGAATTGTTGGTTGGTAAGCAAACAAAAACTATTAAACTCAACATGCTGTATAACTAGTTTTTAGAGCCATTAATTTAGATCATTTAAAGCCATGTAATAGGAGGAAAATGCAGAGAGCTACTTAAGCAGGCAGACAGGAAAATAATGGGGGAATGTGCCTGTAACTGAACATCAGAGTAGGTGCAAAGCTGAGATATTTCTATGCTAGTCGCCAACAGCACGAGATTTCCTCTCTCTGCTTTGTTCTTAGTGAGGCAAGGAAGTATTTGTATTAAATAACTGGGTCATTTGTTTTTTAATGTTGTAACAGAAAATAGCAAAAGAAGCCATTCATGGTTTCCCAGAACCCGAGGTGACATTGTCATATAGTTTATTTTCCTGGTAGAGTACAAAACTGAACGTAACGTGGAAAAAGGACGGAACACTTCAGGTTTGAAAGGCTGAAACCACAACTTTACATTCATGAATGATTCACTAATCAGTGACTGATGCAAGAATTTATAAACTATGAACATGTGAGATTTTTTATTGACTTATCTGGTTATTTTTGTTTGAATCATTCATTACACTCAGTTAAAATTCTTTTGTAACCACACTGTGGATTTTATTTAAGATCATGCATAGATAAAAAAAAATATAGGCCAAATACTGTGTCTCTAACCGTGCCATCCCTTCCTTTGCCTCAGGTTCCTGCGGCTGTGGATCGCTGTGCTGGTCATCTACCCAACCAACCAGGCTGTGATTGCACTGACGTTCTCCAACTATGTCCTGCAGCCTCTGTTCCCCACCTGCTTTCCACCAGAAAATGGCCTGCGTCTGCTGGCTGCCGTTTGTCTCCGTGAGTAGCACATCCAACCTAGACACAGATACACACACAACCCACAGTCACAGGTGTGCTTTCCATGTTTCCTAATGGAAGACAAACTTCAGACAGCTTGAATATACTGTACTACAAACTCAGATAGAATTTATAAAGCAAAGGCAGCACAGTGGCCTCACAGCAAGAAGGTGCTGAATCCGTCCTCTGGCCAAGGCACTTTGTGTGGTGTTTTTCATGTTCTTCCCGTGTCTCTGTGGGTTCTTTCCAAGTACTCTGGCTTCCTCCCACAGTCCAAAAACATGCAGTTAGTGGGGTTAGGTCAACTGGTGAGTCCAACACTGCTTTCAAGCTGTAAAGCTTTTAGGCCACTTGATACCCGCTTATTTTAAACGACCAGCGCTTGCTTGTTTTCATCACCTCTGAGGCACGGTTACTATATAACAGATGGAGAAACATATTGAACTGTCTTTATTTTATTCTACTGCACTCTTAAAATCCAGTATGCTGGCATATCAGTGTTAACTTAGATTTTAAAGCATACGTCAGTGTCTGTGGTTGGCCTGGAAAATCAAATCAGGCTTTCAAAAATGTAGCTCATGACAGGAGACTTTAGCCAATCACTTTCAGGTCAGGTGTAGTAGTAATAAAGTATTGCAAAGAGAGACTTTACATTTCAATGCCAACTGCGCGTGCACCACAGGTGGAAGAGTTCAGTCAGACTTGGAATGACTCCAGCTGTCCATGTCTGTAACAGAGTGCAATCAAGGCTTTAGGCGACATGTTTCTCCTATTTTAAGGCCTAATGAAACATGCACTTCACTTGTGGGAGGGGCTTAGAACACATGTAGCAGGAATCAAGTGGACAAGTGTAGCAATACCATTTAGATCAGGAGTGGGTAAACTACAGCCTGTGGGCCACACTCGGCCCATTCGACTTGCCCAAATCAAATCATATCATAATTATGACTGATGTTGAGGATTCTGAGAATTGCTACAACAAAACTAACACCAGACTTTGATTCACTGGCAAAGACAACACTGTTTCCACAAAATGTAAATTTAGGTATTAACACTGTAATGCCTTTTTTTATGTTTATGTTTGATATGTATGCAGTTGGTGCTGGCCCGGCCCATCTGTCAAATTTCAAAAAGTCAATGTGGCCCCAAAGCCAAAAAGTTTTCCCACCCCTGATTTAGATATTGTAGAGTTTAGTGCATGAAAGTCCACTAAAGCACATTTTCCCCTGCAGCAGCTTTTGCTTTGTTGGCCAAAGTTCATCATCAAGTCCAAGAATTTAGAATTCCCTGACTGGTTATGACTTTCTTTATCCCGTTTATGTGCACCTCTGTCCCAGTTTTCCCCCTTTTTATGAAGTTCTTGTTTTTTAAACCTCAGTTAGAGATCACATAATAGAGGAAGTACACGGGGAGGTAGCGCAGTGTAGCCATGAGCAGTAAATGTGTGGAGACAAATGGAGAAACGTAGTGGTGCCGACATGACAGTGGTTGATTTGAATGCTTCGACAAAGTTCACACACATGAGAAAAATTCCGCAGGCAGCCTTCAGACACAAAGAGAGACAGTCATGAAGCCTGGAAAAGAGTGTGTCCATTGTGTATGCCTGTGTTACCTGGTGGTGATTCATGTGTTCCATGTACACTGGTTTTATTGGAAGCTGTGGTCTAACTCATGCGACTCTAATGACATCTTACTAGGTATTCATGAGTGTAATATAGGTCATCTCTTTTTAAGCATTGCAAATTGTTTTTAGCTATGGCACAAAGGCAGGAGTTTCTTGTGGATTTTTTTCCATTCTTTTTTTATGTAAATTTCTTTAAAACATATGTGATTGTGTTAAATTGTAAACCACTTCCTTCCTCGAGTCAGTCTCATGCCAACACGTATAACGCAGCTCTCTCAGATGTTTCCTGCATTTCCATTTTAAGTGCAAGGTTTTGTTGACTGTTACCCAGGCGGTATCCTATTGGGACCTTGGTGTTTTGCACTTTGTTTCTTTTATTTTTCTATTTCAATTTTTACTTTCATGTTCAAAAAATGGGCAGGTTTAGGTACTAACAACAATCTGTCTGGGTTGGTAAAAGCTCAGGCAACATTGCTCTTCACAACAGTAACCCAGCAGGTGAAGAGCTGGGAGCTTCTGCCCGGTGTTTTAGCACCAGTTAACATGCCGTGGATGAGAAAGGGCTGATCTTCCTCAAAAGCTGGCAAACTGGAAAAACTGGAGGTGTCTTACTTACATATAAATAATTCAGAAAGCCAGATGTCAAAATTCACTTTGTTCCCGTGATGTGCTGGATGATGCAGAAATTCACTTTCCAAAAGTCTTGCATGTCAGCATGTGCTAAGTCATTTCAATTTGGTGAAGCAATTTGTGAGCATAGCCAAAAAAACAAGTTACCAAGTTAGCAATAACTGCTTGCTTAAATTATAACAAATGTAAGTTGAAATCATCAGGAGAAGGCCTGTAAAAAAAGAAAAAAAACAAGGTGACTGGTGCAGTTCTGTTTAGCTGGAAATACCTGATGCTTAATGCAGGAAAGCCTAGAAAAACGCATCTCAAAAAGGCAAAAAGGGATAAAACTTCCTAAGCTTCATGCTCCTCAACAACATATTAAACATATGTCCGCAGGGACAGGTACACTGAGCAGAGTGAAAACACAGCTTCTTTGGTTTTGTTTATCCCAAATTTATGTGCTTCCTACGAGCCCATAAATTCCCTCTGAATTCTTCAGTTTTTGTGTTTCTGACACATTGACCCATATTAACCTAGCTTCTTTTTTTTTCTTTAATCCACTTACATGAATGCCTTGAAGCCAAATGTGTTCAGTTCTAAGAGGAACTGCTAGCACATGTCTTTTTGCGTAACTCTAGCTTTCTTCTTTCTTGAGTCGACTGGACAGATGTTGTCAAGCAGCTTTCAGGGGGGGGAAACCTGAGCCTTCATAATGTGGTGTTCCTGTTTTCCTGTTGTTGAGAGAAAATTAGGTTAGAGGTAACCTGCTCTGCTCAGTTCTTAATATATGGAGGTCAACACTGTTGTTTTTATCTGGGTCTGTGTTTGGATGTACTTGTGATTTCCTAAATCTGGCCTTTGCAGAATGTTATGTAATAGTTTGAAGGGTATTAGCTTACTTATTTATCCAGTTATAACCAGATTAAGTGACAGGCAAACCAGATGGTACCAGTCACCAGCCAGTCGTGCTGCATGGCAGACTTTTTTTTTTTCCTTTTAAACGGTGTACCGTTTCAAACACATGCAGGGCAATTCACCGCAGAGTCTGGCTCACCCCAGAGTGGCAGAGTGCAAGATCATAACTCTCTGATGTTCTTCTATAGGCTCACTGCTAATTCAGCTAGTTTTTCTAAAGGCATACATGCATATACAGCACATAATGCCCTCATTTTTTATGCTCTGCTTATAGACAGCTCAGCAGCCTTATGGCTCTACGGTGTCATTGGGCGTTTGTTCAACACAGCAGAGTGTGAGGGAATCTTTACTCGATGTTGTTACTGAAAAGCAAAGCGGTGTGAAAACATCATCTGGTTCCCAGAACAGTTCTCTTTAGCAGCAGGTGGGTTAAGCGGTTTTAACATAACATAATAATGAGGGTTACTAAGAATCAATCAGTTGTTTAGTTTTATGGTTTATTGGGAGACCTTTTATATAAACATGATATAAAAAAAAGTCTTGAGCCAATCTGCATGGCTGTTGTTTCCTGTTTTTGTGTGGAGGGAGTAGCAGCAGCAGCTCTTAGTCCGTCTGCAGCAGTAATTTTGGTTAGGGGGGAAAAAATACCCCTTTACAGCGCCCGCTCACACACACATAACTCCACCACAACTATGTCCAATCTACAAACCCCACCGTGCACCCCTCTTACTTTGCATCCGGCACGCACCTGCAGTATGTTAATATCATGCATGTCTGTTCGTGTGCATCTGGCTTTGTTCCCCGCAGTGGCAGCTCTGTTCAGAGTTATTTAATGTGATGAACTTAATCCCACAAAGTCAAACAAGCTTATTATTTAATGGCACCCTATTGGCCTGAACCCACTGGCCTGTTGTACTCAGCAGTAAAGATCAAATCCATTATCTGTTGTGTGTGTTAGCTTGGTGTTAGCATTTAGAAAAGCTTTTCTAAATGCTTTTTAGTCCTTTTTATCATTTCTGCTGAATGCCAGATGAGCAGGATTAAAAAGCACCCAAAGAACAGAACAGCTGTGAAAAACAACATCCGTCATCACCTCCGAAACATTTAACCATACACACTTAATAGCTATATCATGCAATTTCTCAAGGCTGTGTTTACCTGCCTTCATCACATCAACCCTGATATGAAGCCGTCTAGTAAAGACAACGACAAGCAAATCTACAAACTTTTACACACTTTTACAGATTAATATAATATTACACTTAGAAATACTCCGAAGTACGTTATCGCATCATATTATTCATAAATCATTACTTATGTTGCAGCAAACAATTGCAGGTGAGGCGCGAGGTGATAACAGGTTAATGCAATAGAGTCAAAGGTCGCAGCTGTCCCAGATGTTGAAAACGTTCGTTCACATGTGCGGCTTTAATCTCTGTCCATTCACCGACCTGGGATCAGAGAAAACTTCAAAACTATTGGGCTCATCGGTGACAATAAACGGGTTCATATCTCCGATTATGATGACTACAAACAATGCTTTGAGCGAATAATAAAACAATCATCACATAAACCGCTGCAACCTTCAGTGTTACTGATCAATAAATTTTATTCAGTTACTATTACTTCATCTCATAAATGTTTGACTCTTCTGATAAGTCGGCGCTAACATGCTCTGCAGAATATTTTTTACAAAATATGCTGATATGATTGTTTCAAAGTGGAAATTTCATATATTTCTGGTAATAAGGTAAATCTAGTAAATAGGTAAATCTGTCTGGAGTAAAATTATTTAACGTGTTTGAAGGATTTAATCAGAAAATTAGAGTAAAGTGAAGTAACTTGAGTAAAACAAGTCCAGTCAGGAGCAAAAGAAGATTTATTTGGTGGCATGGCTCTGACATCTCAGTGCTTTTATGTGTATACTTGGAAAGCTTAAGGCAGAGAAGGCAGCGGCAAGACCCCAGAATAGAACATCAGTTAATGACACTGTATATGTTATTGATTAGGTCAGAAACAGCTTGAAAAGGAGGAGCTGGGTTGCAAAGCAGCTTGCAAATACATAGCAAATATAGGCCCGCTGGAGCAGCCTAAATAGCACACTTTTTATGAGTTGGATCCACAGGATGGCATCAGCTGAGGCATCAGCTGCTGGCACTGAGATCAGCTGCAGTCTCCATTAATGCATTGCTCAATTTGTAATTATGTGCGTCTCTATTTTTTAGTGCTGCTGACATGGGTGAATTGCTCCAGTGTGAGGTGGGCCACCAGAGTGCAGGACATGTTCACTGCTGGCAAGCTGCTGGCGCTGGCACTCATCATCATCATGGGCATCGTGCAGATCTGCAAGGGTAAGCTTACTGCTGCCATCTGGGCTTACCGGAATTCATATGTTCACTCCTTGCAAAGGTTTCGCGATATGTGGAAAGCCAAATGTCTCTCACACGCACAGGCTTACGGTCAGTGGGGACGTCATCTGTGTGTTGGAACAGTGAAGGCTTCACATCAGGGGTCAGCGGGTTGCTGGGGCCCTTTTGCTAATATCAGCAGGCTTGTGAGGGTTTCCAGAACAAACATAACTATAGGACAGTTATTATAGGGGCCACAGAGAAGCAGCAAAATGGGGATTTATGCACAATTGTTGAAGATAATGAAGAGTTCAAAGGCTGATTTGATGGGAGGAATTTAGGTTGTGTGTATTTGAGAGAGTGGCAGGAATAACACCAAAAACAAGATGAATTCTGCAAAGTCATTTTACAGGGATTTAGCTAAATGTCTTTTAAAATGTGTTTTACACATGCTGATTTCATTAGCTGATTATTTTCAGCTGGGCTTCCTACAGCAAACCCAAACCTCAGAAGAAACAAGGCTGTTTACCCCCACAGCAAAACAAGCTATCAAACCAGAGATAAATGATCAGGAACAGATCCACTTAACTGGGGGGAAGGTCAACCAAACTTAAGGCATGAACACAGGGAACCAAAAAAGAAAGATCATTTTTGGTTTCCACTATTTCTAAAAATTGGAAAAGTTTGGGTTTTCATTAAAAATACTCCATTACTTTTGTACCAAACTAAAGATTTTCCCCTCTACCCATAGGAGAGTACTACTGGCTGGAGCCTGCCAACGCCTTTGAGCCCTTCCAAGACTATGACGTGGGTTTAATAGCCTTAGCTTTCCTACAAGGCTCCTTCGCCTACGGCGGGTGGAACTTCCTCAACTATGTCACAGAGGAGCTGGTGGATCCTTACGTGTAAGCCGCTTTACTCTGCCTCTCACATACATATAAATATTAAGTTGCTGTGTGGAGAAAGCCACATTCCCACAATAAGATATGGCTCATTGCAACAGGAATATATTAGATTTACAAGCTGCTTGTAACTATTTTAGTGATTAGCAGTCACATACCGACAAAGCTTACGCTTAATCCTTACTAAAGCTCTCTGAAATTTATGTAACTTAACAATGGAAACATTCTGTGTTATTTCCAGTGTCTGGTCACACATGTAGAAATGCCTTTACTTGTTCTTCAGTAATCCTTCTTATCCATTAATGCCCCTCCTGAAAGACACCCTTTTTAACTTCCTTCTATAAATCTTTTGGTTTTCTCCCACTTCTTAAACTAAACATTGCATTGTATTATCTCCAGGAACCTTCCCCGTGCCATCTTCATCTCCATTCCTCTCGTGACCTTCGTTTACGTCTTTGCCAACATCGCCTATGTCACAGCCATGAGTCCTCAGGAGCTGCTCGCCTCAAATGCCGTTGCTGTGGTGAGTAGTTGTGATGGTCCTGCGACTTGAGTCGGACGCACACCTTGATATTTTAAATGACTGTCGCCCTCTAATGGCCCCTGTTGGTCAATGCACAGGCCAGTAATAGTGGTATGAGGCCCCCAGGAGGTGTTTCAGCTACTGATGCAGCTGCCAGCCAGATTGATATTTAATTGGGTGATAAGTTACTAGAGCCCTGAAGTTGCAATGGTTATCCATTCACTATAGCTACTATCAATCTGCTGTCCTCTTCATCTGACCTCTAACCTCCCATCCCTCCATTCTAGACATTTGGTGAGAAGCTGCTCGGAGTGATGGCGTGGATCATGCCCATCTCTGTGGCTCTTTCCACCTTCGGGGGAGTCAATGGTTCCCTCTTCACATCGTCAAGGTTAGTTGGACTAGACTTACTTTCTTTCTTCCAGAGCTGACTTTCCAGAGCTTCATTCAAAATGGAAAAAAAAAATAATGTGACTCCACATATGAAGCAACTTACATGATATAGAAGATTTATAATGTACAAAGTCAATATTTGGCATCAAGACTGAACTTTCCCATGAACTGAGTCATGACATCCTCCTCAAACATCATGCCTTTTGCATGGATTGTATCTTTGTCATATTGAAAGCGTGTACTTCATGAGCTAAATGAAAAATGATGCAAATGTCACAGTTAACTAGATTGCTTCTTTTAAATGTTAAATCTGTTCCTCATGAAAAATCCTGGCTTGGAGCAGGCAGCGTTTTTGCAGCGCTGTGTCTAAAAAGTTTTATGCTTATTTTAGTTCCTCTAAAATCATCCTCAGTACTGAACCTCCAGAATCCCTCCAGTCTTTCTTGTTTTCATCATAATGTGTAGATGCAGCCAAGACTTCCATTCTCTTTCTGTGTTAACTGAATAGTTTGTTCATTGTGTCTTTGTCCTTCTCCTTTTGCAGACTGTTCTTTGCTGGAGCCAGAGAGGGCCACCTCCCGCGCCTGCTGGCCATGATTCACGTAACGCGCTGCACTCCCATCCCTGCCCTGCTCTTCACTGTGAGTACCACTCTCCCCCACTACACTTCTCCATATTATCCCTATCAGATAGAGTTCTGCTACCTCCATTGAATATACTTAGTTAAAATCAACAAAACATCCCATTTCCTGTCTCTGACTTCCCCTTTCCTATTCCTCAGTGCCTGTCCACCCTGCTCATGCTGTGCACCAGCGACATGTACACTCTCATCAACTACGTGGGCTTCATCAACTACCTCTTCTACGGAGTTACTGTCGCCGGGCAGATTGTTCTGCGTATTAAACAGCCCGACATGCACCGGCCAATCAAGGTGTGTTTGTGTGGTGCTTTGTTTTAGATTTTTACTTAATATATTTTGCACTTTGCTTATGATTTTACCTGTTAAACAATGGAAAGGTCCCTGTTATTGGTGTTGTTTGACCCAACAAGAGGAGCCTAAAGAGAGTTTATAGAGCTCATCTTGGAAAAGCACAACAGTGCATTCGTATCATGATTCTGATGGACAAGACTGGCTTAAAAAAAGAGGATAAATTATCCTTTCTGCAAAATAAAAGTCTTTTTTCTCTTTCTCCCCTTAGATCAGCCTGATATGGCCGGTCATTTACCTCATTTTCTGGGCCTTCCTCCTCATCTTCTCCCTCTACTCTGAGCCTGTGGTGTGCGGTATCGGCCTCGCCATCATGCTCACCGGTGTCCCCGTCTATTTCCTGGGGGTCTATTGGGACAACAAGCCACACTGCTTTGATGCCGTTGTTAGTAAGTTCGCTTTAAATTAATTTATTCGATGTTTAGAACTATGAATTCATTAGTAACCCTACTGGAAATATGCTAGTTTCATATCTGCCACAAGATTTTATGAAAGAGGATCTATGAAGACCAAAATGTTATTTCTTACCAAAGTTTTTCTACTTCTGAAGTTGTGTACTTTAACATGGGAGTCTATGGGACTGACTCGCTTTTAGAGCCAGCCTCGAGTGGCCACGAGAGGAACTGCAGTGTCTATCAGTTCCCACATTGGCTTTAAGTTCTCTTTTTAGACTGGAAGCAGAAGAAAACAGCTACCCGACTCTTCCCAAGACTGACAATATATATCTTTCTCAGCCTATAAAAGTCATTAAATATTACACTTATTTAAACACACATTTAACAATTGTTCTGGAAGCTTTTTAAAAGTTTTCAGTTTTAAAAACCTCACCATATATCGTACAACTGTTTTTAGAGATAAAACCATGGTGTTGATCTTTTCATCTAAATATTGTCAAGACGTATATTTCCTAAAATGTCAAAGGTGTTCTTTTACACAGTACCTCATTTAAGGAGGAGGTACAGTCCTGCCAGGAACGAAGGTTGTGTGGCTGCAGAACAAGCCCAAATCATCACCCCTCCATCACTGTGCTGACAGTTTGTATGAGGTGTTTGTGCTGATTTGCAGTGTTTGGTCTTCTCCAAATGTGATGCTGTACATTTAGACCAAACATCTCCAATTTGGTCTCATCTGTTCAAAAGACATTATCTTGCGTTTTTTTCAAATGCAGCTTTGCAAACCTAAGCTGTGCTGCCGTATTTCCTTTTTTCTGGAGACCCTTACAAAAAAAGCCATTCTATTTCAGTCATTTCCTAACTGTGCTGTCATGAGGTTTAACACTTAACATGCTACTTGAGGCCAGTAGAGTCTGAGATGAAGCTCTCGGGCTCTCATTCTGTTAACACACACCTGAATACTCCAGACCAGCAGACTGCCAAAACTTCTGCTTTTAGAGAGCTGCTCACACTTGCTGATGATCAATTAAGTGCATTTGATTAGCAGCACCTGGCTGTTATTTACCCTTTTAAATTCTATGGAAGCACTAAGGGTGTTTTTCACAGGACTACGTGTTATATTAATGGTATAATTGTCTTTCTTTATACTATACATTACTTACATCGTGTGATTAGACAACCTGCACAGAAATTTGTCCTAACTCTTTTTATTGTCCTCTTCTCCCAGATAAAATGACACACTTTGGCCAGAGGTTCTGTGTGGTTGTTTACCCGGATGAAAGTGACAGCAGCAGCAGCGGCGGCGAGGAAGGAGAGGAAATGAAGGAGGCCAGGTCCCCTCTGTCGAAGGAGGACAGAGACAACCACAAGTCAGCAGACTGCTGAAGCTGCACCTCTTTTAATTTCACCTCCTCCCCAAATAAGCAAACGTATGCAGACACGCACATGGGCGTGGGTGTAGGCGTGCCCGTGCACACACACACACACACATATTGACACAGATATACACACACACACCACAGTTGGTAGTGGGCTGACTGATCTTTACATTTGTCCCCACACCTTCGTCTTAAGTTTTTTATTTCATGCCAAATGAAGTAGTTTGACCTCTAACTTTCCTGTCTGGGGTCCATTGAAAGTGCAATAAACAACGGTTATCACCTTCCATTTACCATCACCACCCTGCTGCTTTCGATCCTCCCTCTCTGTTCACTATCTGGATACTTCCGCTGTAAGAGCGGCGTTTTCTTTTTTTAATCTATTTTTTAATGAATGTCACAAGACTGTACTGTGATGGCTTCACAACACCTGTTTTGTTTTGTTTTTTTGATTTTTTTTTTGCTTTTTCGTTTTCTTTTTTATCCACGGTCTTAATTTTTGCTCTGTCACACATTCGGCACACCAAAGCTACATTTTGATTGTGAAAATCAGATTCAGATCAAGTCATTTCATGCTGTGATGTACACTAATACTGTGTTTTTGTCTTTAACTTTAATTCTGAAACACTTTAATTGTGATAATTGCTTAATGTTTTTTTTTTTAGTAATATGTTAATTTTAGTGTTTTCTAACACCATATTCATGTCAGCTCATTTTGTACTCTTTAAAGTGTGAATGTGGGACACTTGTATTGTATTGTTGGTGTACACTTTTTGTTAATTGCCTTAATTAGAATATGCTCTGTGCTTGTGCGCCACTCCAGCTGCATTTTGAAAGATGTGGGGGAGTTTTTTTATTATTATTATCAAAACAAAACAAACAAACAAAAAAAACGACACTACACAAATCAGCAGTTAAATGCAGCGCAGCACGCGCTAGAAAGAATGCGTTGGCGAGCCGTGCCGGTTTTCTCCACATTCGCTTTGTTGACGTGCACACGTGAATGCCTGTGTTAAGTGTTTTTGAAGTAATCTTTTATGTCTTATGATGGAAATATTTTTGTAGCTTTACATTTAAGCTTTGATTAAATCATTTTTTATGTTTTATGTAAAGCGTAAGATATTTTTGATTCATATAATTAACTAGAAGTCATTTTAGTGCAATATTACGACGGACACACCAGCAAAATCTGAACATGCACCCCTGAATGAACTCATCACATGCTGTCTGGTTTTGTGTCTTTGTGCTGTACATTCTAGTAACAACACTCCAGCGCACAAAAATGCACACTCCTGTTTCCGCAACGTTTCTAGATTGTTGTT
>VUQJ01015788.1:12896-26529 GCA_015108635.1 Andinoacara biseriatus | reverse complement strand
CTTTGTTTTGTGTTGCATTTGTGCACACAAAAACCTTTGATTTTGGAGGTTCCTGAAATGCGTCGTTTGTATTCCTTTGTGACGTCCATGACTTGTATGTTACTCTACAACACTTTGCAAATTAGCTATTGTGGAGACAGAATAATAGAACTGGAGGTAAATACTGCAATTGTATTTATATTATCCAGCTTCAAAACATTAGATAATAAATGCACTGAAAAAAATACCTGCACAGTCTGTAAGGCTGTCATTTTTATTTCTTGACATCAGCCTGACATCTAGGTAGTGTTACCTACCCAGCAGCTAAAACCAGACTGAAAAAAGTTAAATCAATTTTAACAGTTGGCCACTATTAATTACCTGTCTCTCCTTGCTCAGCATGGAAGCAAAGGATGGCTCATTCCCATCCGTTCCCATCCTAAATTATGGTGACCACAGTACAATGTTGTAAATGAACTATTCGCCTAATCACTTTATACATTCACTTTGTTACCTTTCACACATTTACACACACTCAGGATGTATGGATGCAACTCAGTGTTCAGTATCTTGCCCAATGATACTTGACTTATGGACCATTGCAACACTTTGATTCTTTTGTTTTTCAGCCATTCTGTTGTACATTTGCTGCTATCCTTTGGATCATTGTCATTTTGCATGAATCAATTTAGGCCAAACTTTAGCTGTCAGACAGATGCCCTCACATTTGACACTAGAATACTTTGTTTTATGGAGGAGTGAATGGTTGACTCAGTGACCTTAAGATGTGCAGGTCCTGTGGCTTTACAACAAACCCAAATCATCACCCCTCCACCACCATCCTTGACAGTTCGTATGAGGTGTTTGTGGTGCTGTGCTGATTTTCTCCACACAAAGGAAATTGTTGCAGAAGTCTTTCGGTTTAGATTTGCCAACCTAAGCTGTGCTGTTATTCTTTTTTAGTGAGAAAAGATCTTCTCCCTTGTTTTACAATTTCTCTGAGCATTGCGCAGTCTGACCTTGGGGTGAATTTGCTGGGATGTCCACTCTTGTGAAGATTGCCAACTGTCTTGAATGTTTTCCACCTGTAAATAATCTTTCCCACTGTAGAATGACGGACTTGAAATTATTTGGAAATGGCCTTATGCCCAATACCTGCAAAATGTCAAAACTGCTTTTACATAGGGAGTCACGCTTACTGATGTTCAGTTACTCAAGTGTATTTCGTTATCAGCACCTGCTATTTAACCTCTTAATTCCAAGGGTGTAATTATCTCCTTTTAAGACCTGTTATGGACCAGATTATTTTTATGTTCTGACTAGGGTCCATGCAGACTCCAGAGGCATTGTTTTTATGTCTCACAGGGTTTTATTTTTTATCTATGACTTTGTCAGGGAGTTTTATTTCCTAATGATGCCATGTCCTTGTTTTCTATTTCTGCTTTGATGCATTGGTTTAATTTGCAAGTGAATTTGGGAGTGTTAGGAATAAGAATTAGCATCTCAAAGTCTAAGGACATGGTTCTCAGTCAGGACAGGGGTGAAGTGCAGAAAAAAAGATTGAGGGAGACAGAGCCACTGGGCATGTGACATCATCAAACGCATTCCCGCCTGATAACCTGTGTCCGCCATCTTTGTTCGACTGCTGAAAGCTGTCAAACATGCATTGGTTACAATTAGTGCAAGTCTAAATATTTAATTCGGGTCAATTTTTTAATAATCAGAAACTGACACCTGGAGAATTTGATTGACACCATGTGTACTAAGGCGGTAATGAAGCGCAGTGATACTACTCTGCATAGGGCAGTTTCCATGATCACATGTTCTTAGGACTGCTAATATTAATGACTGTCTACTTATGCATGTATGAAAATGTCACTACCACAGTACAGTTATAATATACATCAAGCATTGTTACGTACATAAGCACTTGTACTTGCAACACAAATCACTACTTTTGTGGTCTGTTCACAGAGGGGGTGATAATATGGATAATAATAATATAAGAATAATTATATTATTATTATTAGACGTGACGACTTCATGAAATATCAGTTCTGAACAAGTTACATCATGAAGGAGAGGATAATTCAGATGAGGGAGAAATAAACTGCTCTTCGCAAAGTCTTAATCCATCACTGGCACCTGCAAAATAATGGCAGTCAGATATGACAGGTACTAGTAATACTCTCATTTCTTAACATTTCTGATTTCAGCAAACATCCATTCTGATTCACTGACTCCTGTTTTTCTCTATTCATCATCAGATTGAACTCAGCTTCTAACTATTCAGTCGGTGACTCAGGCTCACAGCATTTATCGCTCACCTCTCTTTGTCGGTATAGGAAATCAATGAACTCTGTACTCCTGACCCATCCTGGGGTCAGTGGAAGTCTTGTTATGACTGCAAATAATGGCACAAAAAAATAGAGCACCTTTGGAGGTCATACTGGCAGAAATTTGGGAACCTATTGGAAACTCGGTGCAAAATACTCTTTGCCTAGCAAAAATGGTGCGATTTGTCACATGATTTGCAGCGCAAGCTGCCAAACGCGCTTCACTCAGTCTCCCTTAATCTTTTGTCTCTGGTGGAGTGCCCACCCTGGTTTGGGAACAGGTTGCTGCCACAGATGAAGGAGTTTATGTATCTCTGGGTCTTGTGCGCACGTGAGAGGAAAGTGGAGAGGAAGATTGACAGACAGATTGGTGCAGTGTCTGCTCTAATATGGATGTCGTCCCGGTCTGTTTTGGGGAAGATAGAGATGGGGATGAAAGTGAAGCTGTCATTACAGGTCAATCTATGTTCATACCCTCACCTATCGTCACAAGGTGTGGGTACTGACCAAAGGAATAAGACTGCAGATACAAGTGGCAGAAACGAACTTCCTCCGAAGGGTGATGAGGTGTTTTCAGGCCTGACCAGGAGGACGCCCGAGGGCAGACCCAGGATGCCCTGGAGAGATTATATCGCTGAACTGGTTGTTAGTTTATTTCACTTGTTTTATATTAGAATCAAAATGATGATTCCACCATAGATATACAACACAAATAAGATTTATTTGAAATGACTGAAAACTACCAGATACCAGAATCAAAA
Organism: Andinoacara biseriatus; assembly: GCA_015108635.1. NCBI lineage: Eukaryota > Metazoa > Chordata > Actinopteri > Cichliformes > Cichlidae > Andinoacara > Andinoacara biseriatus. The sequence goes on along the minus strand of VUQJ01015788.1, from coordinate 23,453 downwards.
GATGGTAAATAAGCTTTTAAGTAATAATGTGGACAGAACTTTGGATAAAAGCTGCCAGTTGTCTTAAAGAAATGTTTAGATTTTACAAAATATGCAAATAAATTGTAACTGTAGAATAATAATAATTTCTTTTTTCTTTAGATGACATGAACAGAGTAAATTCTGAATAAAGTCTGCAGGCACCCATTTGGTAGTCCATGTGTGTTAAATATGTCGATCGGATGAGAGTTGAAGTACAATATGCTGTAGTTGACTGTAAACACTGTCTTAAAGTGGGATATACAGCAGACTGTAGTTGCCCATGCTCTGTTATCCAGCTTCACAGCTTCAAAGAACAGAGCCCTGATCCACATGTTCCTTCTCCTGCGCTACCCATTTCCTCCATGTTTCATGAGTTTTGGATAGTTTTACAGTTGTTTTGCTAACAGAAAGGCATAAAATAAGTCAAATGCAGCTACACCAATGTCTGAGCTGTTGCCTCAGCTCCTACAGAGGAATAAATGGTCATGATGCAAGTAATATAAGAAATGGTAAAGTCATTTCATGAATGCATTGTGTATCATGGCAACTTGTACAGGAATGTCTCAATTTTCTGGGTCTAATTCTAGTTCAAAGAAGCATGGTTGAATTCCGAGGTTAGATGTTAGCTCTTAAACGGCTCTTAGATGATTGTGTCTATACAGTTCCAATGGGTTGTTTTCATCAGCCCAGATGGACTTTCTGAAGAGGGTTCTTCCACAGACAGGAGCTAAGAGCTTTTATACATAGGTTTAGGAGAGGCAATTTTTTTTATCATTAGAAGCCTAAATCTATTCTAGCAAAGCATCAAAGTAAAATTGTGAACCTGTAAATGAGCATGGTATGGACACTTTGAAGGTGGCTTGCCTGCATTATAGTCATCACTGAGCCAGAATGTACATGTGCTTAAGAGTTTCCCTGGCAGTGAAACTTATGCAGTGTGGCTATTTAGTGTGCTTACCTGGACAAAAGTATGCTGGTTACAGAGTTTATCCTACTTTTGACCATGTTCAGGGTGTGACATGAAAAGAAACACAGCTCCCACGACCCACAGACAATTTGTGGAAGAAGCATATTGCAAATTCTAGTTACATTTCATTTTGAAAGCAGCCTTTAGTGGCTGCAGTAACTAACATGAACACAGAGCCAAAAAATACAAGCAGAGAGAAAGCCCGGGAGGATGGAGGATATCCATTACCTGTCTACTACAGACTTGAACAGGTCAGCATATTTATTGGTTTATGCCATTTGTGCCTGTGATATAGATACATTGATATCTGCATTTTTTTTTCTTGAATTTGAGTATTTAGAAGTTGTGTTGTCAGGTTATTTGCTACATGTGCTAATGGCACTGTTAAGAGTACTGGACACAACAGCATCAGAGCTGGTCTGCTTCACAGCATACATCTCAGACAACTGTCTTCATGATAGTTATAGAGTGTTAACTAGTGTATGAAAGACTGCTGCAAACTTAATTAACAACAACACAATTTCTGTTAATTGTTAGACAATCTTGTTTGGTGCTTCAAACTCTGTCAGATTGCATTTGCAGTATGTTGCTTGCTCTGTGCTCTATTCTGGGGTTCACAGTGTGGTGAAATAAAATGCATTTTCCCAATAAAAAAAAACAAAAAACAATATCTGTCTCCCAGTGTAACAATGCGTACTTGCTGGGTAATGAACCGTTCTTGCAAACTTGAATGACCTTCACCTGTGTTTAGATGGATCTTGACACAAGCATGTATTATTAACCGTCAGCAGCTATTTACATTTGGGCTTATGCTCAAATACTAAGGATACCATGGAACCGTAATGACTTAAATTTCACAGTGTCAAAAGAGAACTGTTTAGCAAGTAATGCAACTTTTAGCTCTGCCTGAACAAATGTATTGTCTGTTTGAGATATGTGATAAAAACAGGTCTATGAGATATCCATCAGGAGCAAGTTCCATGCCTTCTCTGGGAGGAGAGGAACTGGCTGCTGATGCATCTGTCAGAAATCAAAATCAACACTCGGAGCTAAATGAGGGGGGGGGGGAAAGCTTGCAAATTAAATTCACCTGTCAATCCACATCTGTTTGATCCTGTCTCAGTGTCGGCCTATAGCAAGACTCCTCACTACAACATCATAAGAATATAAAAAGGGGGTACGCTAACTGCGTTCAGGTGCGTTACTCTGCCTTCAGATGGTTGGAAATGCATGCTAGTGTCAGTTTTTTAAATGGTTACAGCAGAATTTAAAATTGCCTCAAAGTTGCCTCAGTTGCACAAGAGCTTATTATAAACTTTGTATAATATCATTATTACCATATAAGGCACTCCTGACCTCTACTTGCCACCTCCCATTTCCTCCTAACTGAGACATGTCTGTCTCGCCTTGTTTGCACCCTTTGGCAAACCTTTTGATTAACTGAACAATAGTTTTTAGCAGCAAGGGTTTCAAAAATGATATAACTCTTCACATCTTGCATGAAATAAATATTTCATGCTCTCTCCCTTCGGGGTACAGTCGCAATTTACCTCATTATATACTTACAGTGATAGTTGACACATTTTTTCAATACCCAGACACCCCAGGTTTGGTGATAAAGTCATTCACATCTTAAGTAGAAAGATTCCTCTTCACAGTCTTTGATGGAAGGCCATAAAATATTAATTTCACAACAGCTGTCTGCTCACCCTTATTTGATGTGCGCTGTCAGCCTTCTAATAATCTGCCTGGGTTTTGTCTCATTTGTGCGTCCCCATCGAGGTGCCTGTAATCTCCTTCATTATTAATCTCACAGAGCAGAAATGTCATGCCGGCAGCTTCGGTGCACACTCGCCATCATTTAATTCTTGTTTACCAGCCTTCCTCTTTCACCCCACCGAAGCCACCCGCTGCTGCCACGCCAGCATGCTTCCCCCTAAAGAATAGTCATTTCATTCTGTCAGGAAACCAGAGAATTTGCATTGAGATCTATAGTTTTCTCCCTGCCACACACCCTTCTTATCATTCCTCTAATGGATCACAACAGCCGTTGTGCCTCGCATCTGCGCACGCGGGATAGTGTGCGGTAAGTGTTTGAATGAAGATTCCTTCAGAGCCCCTTGAGGATTTTCTAAGCTGATTTTACCCCTTGTTGCATGTCCTACTTCCTGCTCTCCCATCTCCTTTCCAGATCCCCAGACTCCTGCAGCTTTAATGTGGCATCGTTGGGTGTGTACCTGGCCAGGACCCACAGTTGGAATGAAAACAGATGGTGCTTGGCAGTTTGTCTGGTTTTTGTGTGATTTCTCTGGGTACTGTATATTGAGGTTGAGAAAAACTTTAGCATAAGGTGACTGATAGAGATATAAAATGTGAACAGGCAACAGACTGCTGTTAGTTTTCATCTTAAAATTTATCATTTTATCAAGATTCACCCACCAGGGAATGTCTTTGATGCTGATGGTAATGTTTTTTTCTTAGATGTCAGTCATGTTCAAAATTGTATTAATCCTTTAACAATGACAGAAACAACTTGCTTATACCGAGAAGCCATGGTTAGATTTGATGCCACTGTATCTACAGGAGACATCTGCAAAGGCAAAAACTACTACAGATTACTACTGCACACCCACAAATAAGTCATTTTAACTAATATATAACATTAAATGTAAAAAGCCTTCAATCTTCTCTTACAGCAGCTTAAAGTGTAATAATCAATCACATTCTCTAGCAACTAAACAGTTTTACATTATTCTTTCTTTTTTTTTTTCTTAACTCTTAACACCTGGAAATCGTTAGCTTATATTGACCACAATTGCACTGCTCACTCATTTGTCAAATTTAGCACGAGACATTATTGCCCCAAACTGCCCATCAACACCCACTTACAGGCTAGCTGGAGCCGCGCTGTATGTTTTGCCTGTAGCTGTATGTTTTGCCTAAATTAGCAACACAGGTGGTGGCACTGAAGCCAGATTTAGAATTAAGACAGCGAGGATGACTGGAGGTCCTAGAGGGGGTGAAATTTGAGGTTGAGCATGTCTATGAGAGTACATATGTGTACCAGAGAGGCCTTGGCAGTTCAATGGGACTGTATATTAGCACTCGCCAGCTGTTCTTTCTTACATGCCAAATCCTCCTTTGTTTGCTGACAGGCTCATTGGCAGCTGCATGTGGGATGGGGAAAAGCACCTGTCTGAATTATACAGGGGTCTCAGCAGCTCCAAACAACCTTACAGCAGATGGAAAATGCTGGCGAAAGTGGCCTGTGTGTACTCGAGCTCTTATTTTGAAATTTTTTCTGGACACAAAGTGCTGGCACATGCCTCATGGATCTGTAAAAACCAAAACTGGCACAGTTAGTCAAAGTGATTGTGGACATAAGGGTTGAGCTTTACAGCCGTGCATCTGTTTTTACACAGCTTTTATGGAGTTTATAAATTCCACTGTTAGCCATTACAGATTCAAGAATTTTTCCCTCATCGATTTGTTTTAATGGTGTGCCAGCACCGAATATCCACACTCTTTTTTCCCCACATCAAATGTGTTTGTTTTATTCTGTATTCATAAAATAGTGCAATACAAGTAGAAAATGAAATGTCAAAAGAAACAAATCAGGTGACAATCAACTGGTCCACACAACTGCCAGTCATATTTAATGCAGGCAAAAAGAATACAGCCATTGGTGGCGCCGCTCAATCCTCTACTACCAGCCTTCAGACTCCTCTGGTCTGGTTTCTGATTAAAATCATCCGATTGCAGCATCACTTCAGCAGTGTGCGTGTTTAATACCTCCCTAATAGGCGACTGTAGAGTTCTAAAAAGCTCTGCGGAGTTCCATCACCTTCCCTTCAGTCAATCTTTTATTAATGCTTTGTTTAATAATAGAAGCTAAATTGAAAACAAATCAACAACTGAAACCATTTTAGCATTCATACTTCGTTATTTCATTCGATAAGTGGTGTTTCTGACTGGCAGTTTATTTTAACGTGATGAAGCATTGTAGATTTATTGAAATGAGAATCGCAACTTCACAATTTCATGAAACACTAACAATTTAATAGAATGATTTTGAAGTGTGGTTGTAATTCACACCGTGTGCCAATTATTACTACTACTTGTCAATACTAGAATCCTCTGCATTGGATTTATTCAGTCTACTATTTTGCTGAATAAATACATAATTAAGCCAAGCTTTTGAAAAAGTATAATGAAATCAGGCGTTACTTCATCTGCAAATCTCAGGGGAGGATGGCAATTTTTTAATTTTTTTTGCATGTGTGTGAACAATAATATGTTGGTCATGAAATGCTTATACAGAACAGTTTACAATAAAGTAAAACCTGCTGCAATAAAAACGGCAGGAAATATTGACGTCATTAACAGTTTTTCTAACCTATAATTATAATTTAAGAAAAATCTGCTTTATCATTTACAGTATAAATATGACACGAAAGGATTAGCTGTGCATTCAGATTTCAGTAGTGCTCGCACGCAAGCCTGTGAGGTCGTAGCTCTAGAGAAAATGAAATGAGTATCCAGTTACCCATCGCTACATCACTTATTACAAAACCATTATCCCATTAGCAAGCCTCTGTACTGGGTTTGTTGACTGTGGATGATAGAGGAATATTAAAGCACTCATTAATAGATCTGCCACCTTCTGCAAGCCAGACCCTTTTACAGAAGGAATAAGCAGAAGAATAAAGAAGTGCTCTGTGTAATGAATGTATTGAAATTGTCTGGAATAATGAACCTTTTGATGGGGGGGTAAACTATCATTATTCGTCAGCCATGGACCTCAGACATAGGCACCATTTGGAGATATCATCATTTCATTCAACCTGCCTATTCATATTCAGGAGACCCGGGAGGCGAAAGGAGCAGGAACATGTGTATGAAGTAGAATATGCAGGAGCGCCATTGTCTAAGAAGCAGATCTTTTCAAATTACTGCAACGTCAGAATGTAATGAGAAAGATAGGCAGTGCAATAAAGCCTGGACAATAAACAAGTCACATCTGACATCCTAGTAGGTCTGCCTGAGTAAATATGGTAATATGACAGCTTTGATAATCCGAGGCTCACAGAACAACAAACTCTCACTGCTTTGATATCTGTGTGCATTTGAAGAGCCACGCATCAGATGAAATGAGCGGTGCAGAGCAGCGTGATGAATATATGCTGAGTGGTAATCATTTGAAAGGTATTACCGGTGATTCTGCTGTGAGCCTTACAGACAGTCCACATCTATTCATCCTTGAAGCTCAGAAATGAGCGCCTAATAAAAATGAATGACCGGGCCCATTCAGGTTGAGTGTCGGTTGATTTCATCAATGCAGCTAATAAGAGAGTCACAACTCGTAATAGGACATATTGTATCCATGAAATGCAGTACTGTGCAAAAGTCTCCTCATTTCTATATGTTTTGCAAGGAAAATGGGAGACAGGTGCAGCCGTTTACTGAAACATGCAAATATTGTACTGCACAAAATGCAAAAAGAGGCTTCTTGACAGCCACACTTCCACTGAGACCATTTTTGATGAGGCTTCTCCAATCAGTAGATGGATCTTAGTTGGATTTTTTATAAATCTAAAGGACATGACTTTCTGATGCTGTTCATCTGCTAGATAGATAGTTAGTTTTTAAGGCCTGTCACTTCTTCTGTTGTCCTCCACATGTTCAGGTTCATCAGATCTTTTAAAGACACACAGCACCCCTACTGAGATACACCAAGTTTTCAGCTACTAGCTCTCAAGATTTACCTAGTCTCCCTTTTTGGAAGCAAAATTTAGAGAAATGAGGGCTGGCTCAAGGCTTTTGCACAGGACTGCAGAAATAGTGTGAAGTTTTGTGCAGCAACATGGTCCAGCATATCTTGCTCTCATTTGTCAGGCCAGCCAGAGGCAGACTATCTAAACAATAATGGACTTTCTCTAATGTCTGGATACAAACAGCAGGCAATTTCCACAATGGAATACAAAACAAAAATGTTATAAATGTTATGGCGATGTCATAAAATGACATGAGGGTATAAAACTTGAAGCAGGGCTGGTCAGGAGCCAGCAGCACAAAACTATAAACTCACTAAAAACATGAAACTTAAACTTGGGCATAAACTAGAACATGAACTTAAGGGCACACAGCAGGGAAAGCCAACGATAAGGACGCCACAAAGAACAAGAGGAAACGCAGGCAATATATACACAAGAGATAACAAGGACAAGTGGAAACAGTTGAACGGAATACACTAATGAGACAAAGGATGTAAAACTAAAGCACGTGTGACAAGGGACTGTCAAAATAAAACAGGAAGAGACCAAATATGGCACAACGCACATTTGACCTAGAGGGAGGATGGCACACAGAGGGAATCTAAACATATGACAAAACAGAAGCCTAAACACAACGCACTGGGAAACACCGGGAAGTGAAACCAAACACAAGACGCGAGACGAGGGACTAAACAGACCCTTGAACACAGACAGAACAGGAGGACATGGGAAACACCGGAAAACTGGGAATCTAAACATAACTAAACAATAACCCAGAACATGACTCATAACTAAAGTGAGACATCAAAATACAAAATGCAAACCCATAATAAAACCAAAGAAAAGCAAACAAAGACACACAACTAAACAACAGAGCTTAAATTGCCAAAACACGAAGCACAGGGCAAAAGGACCATGACAGCAAATTCCTGGTTCATTTCAAATGAGCACACATTCTTATCCACAGAGACACACATGCTACCCTTGTCCCCATGATGATATCCAAGCATTCATGTTAAATATGCAGACTGTTATTGTTGAACTGCATTTTGTACCCCTGACTAAAGACAATTCATTTGCCAGGTAAACCATGGAGGGATAACTGTGATGTCTGAGAGAGCAACATTGTTCCTGATTCAGCGAGAATCAATTTAAGGTGCATTGAAAGGCTGATATAATAAATCAATCAATCAAATCAGCACCTAATAAAATCCTGAATGATTATATTATTGTTTAAAAATATTGTTGCAGAAGATTTTTTTTGGCCTAACTGCAACTTGAAGCTTGGCCATAATTTGTCTGCTTAGTTGAAATATATCAAGTAGTCAATTATGAATGGAATAAGAAAGTTAAAATATGAGGGTACGCTCCTACATTCATCGAGATGCCTGACATTACCTGTTCTGAAACCAGAAACAACTGAAATCCGTAATGTCTGAGACAGAGCCATCAACCAACAGCAAAAACAAAAAAACAAAAAGTCCGCAATCAGCCGCAAGTTTGACGGGGCTGATTTTGAAAATGAAGAAAAGATGAGCAATTGGGAAGATGAAAGAGAAGTGTCTCTTTGCAAGTACTCTACTCGGAATTTGTAGCCTTTTAGTGGACTTGGAAAAATGGCTTTTGGGAGTTGCTGAAAACAGAAAATATTGGAAAACTGTTACACTCAGATCAGGGAAACAGATGACTTACCGCTGAGATGAACTGCTGTGTGATGAGGCTGGAGTGGGGCTTTGGGCACAGAGAAGTTCTTTTATTCAAATGACTTACTCTCAGAGGGAAACATCTAAAGCTTGTTTGCAATCACTGGATATCCATGTTTGACTGTCCATTATGCACCGCTTGCTTTCATTTCTCTGGTAATGCTGTCCTGTCTCATCTAAGTATGTGTTAAGTATTTGTCATTGTGTCTCATTCAAGTTAATTACCTTACTAATCAATTTGAGGCTTTAAACTTATGTTACCTTTGTGGTGTTGTGATTCCATTTTAGTTAAACTCTCGGGAATATAAGCTTATCCGGGAGCAATTACCTTAAAACAATATGGTGAAAATTGATTTCCTGTGTCTCTGCAATGCTCGTCTAATTAACCCACAATGCAACAACTGAATATTCAGCAATAACTGAATTGCATTGTATTGCAAAATGTATTGCAAAATGTTTCAAGCAGCCTCTAATAAAAAATATTAATTTAATCGTCATCTCAGAATATGGTAAAGTGTACATGAATAGCTCTATTTTTTTCATAACTGCAGTCTGAGATTAATCTCAGTAAAATCTGAGGCTCAGCTTGTGAAAGCTTGCGGACAGGTCTCCTAATGAACGTCTCCTGCTCAAAGTTCCCTTTGAATAATTATTCTGACTTCATGTGGAAATGCACATTACGAAAGTGATTACTTTGCTTAGGACTGTAGAAGAGAAATGCCTAAAGGTGATTTAAGTTGGCATGGTTTTTGGTGTCAGACGGGCTCATCTGAATATTTCAGAAACTGCTGATCTACTGGGATTTTCCCCACACAACAGAGAAGGGTCTGAAAAAGAGAAAATATCGAGTGAGCGGTAGTTCTCTGGTTGAAAGTGCCTTGTTGATGTCAGAGGTCAGAGGAGAATGGCCAGACTGCTTCAATCTGATATGAAGGCAAAAGCAACTAAAATAACCACTCATTACAACTGAGGTATGCAGAAGAGCATCTCTGAATGCAGAACATGTCGAACCTTGAAGCAGATGGGCTGCGGCAGCAGAAGACCACTCCAGGTGACACTCCTGTATACTAAGAACAGGAAACTTAAGCTACATTTCGCACAGGATCACCACAATTGAAAAGTAGAAGACTGGAAAAGCATTGTCTGGTTGGATGAGTCTTCATGTTTGCTGTGACATTCAGATGGTATGGTCAGGATTTGGCATAAACTACATGAAAGCATGAATTTTTCCTGCCTTGTAGCAACAGTTCAGGCTGCTATTGTTGTAATGGTGTAGGGGATATTTACTGTACTTGGCACACTTTTTGGGCCTCTTAGTACCAACTGTTGCTGACCATGTCCATCCCTTTATGACTAAAATGTACCCATCTTCCAATAGTTTAACACACCATGTCACAAAGTCTCATGTCACATGTCTCAAATGATCCCAAACTGGTTTCTTGAACCTGACAATGAACTTACTATACTCAAATGGCTTCCACAGTCACCAGATCTTAATCCAATAGAACACCTTTAGGGTGTGATGGAAAGGATGTGCAGCTGAAAAAAAAAAATCTGCAGGATTTTCAAAATCACATCACATTTTATGAGTCACAGTCCAGAAGTCCTGATAAAGCCGAAGACTTTTAATCTGTTTCCAGCACCTTGTTGAATCGAATGAAAAATTAAGGTATTTCTGAAGGCAAAGGGGGTCCAACAAGTGACCGAGTGTACAAGGAAAAAAATTAAACAATAGAGCAACATACGTGTAGGCTAATCAAAAGCGTATAGCTCATATTTGTCAATGTCGTTATTATTAGTTTATCCTCTTCACTCACCTGCATAGGCTACTTAACTAGCGAAAAAATTATAAATATTAAAGCTTTGTTGTGAGTAGTGTCAAGAGTGTGTGTTTTTGCTTGATTTTTAATCACTCTAGAGGTAATTAGGGTGTATTAAACAAAAAAAAAAGGGAAGTTAGTTAGCACAATACTTTTTGTTATGGTTATTAGTTCTCATAAAATGTTACCTGTACTGGTAAATATTTCACTGCTGCAGTGTTCGGTTGATCAATAAGTCAGCAGACAAGAAGTGAAATTTATATTTCAGAAGT
>VUQJ01015771.1:2796-16143 GCA_015108635.1 Andinoacara biseriatus | reverse complement strand
ATGGTTGTTTTTTTTTTTTTGGGGGGGGGGGGGGAGTATTTAAATATTTCACTTTATATGAAATGAATATATAATATATTCAAGTTTAACTTTTTGAATTAAATTATTAAAAAAATAACTTTTTTTTCACAATTTTTTTGAGAAGTCTTTAATCATGCACTCCTAAACTGAGTACTTTGTCGCTTCTGTTTCATCAGGATCCTGTTGTTCAGTGTGTGATAATTGCAATTATAACCATCGTATCTATAGCAACGGCCAGAGGTTTACAACCCCTGACCAACCCTGCTACACCTGCACTTGTCTGGTAAGAGTGCTTGCATTTATAAACCCACTGCACAGCACTTTTCATCTTTGGACCTGCTAACATCTTCTTTCATCTTCCCCTCAGCATGGCACTGTTCTGTGTGAGACACAACCGTGTCCCCCACTTAATTGCAGGGACTCATACACCCCACCTGGAGAGTGCTGCCCCAAATGTCGAGGTATCTAAACTCGTGATCCGTGTCCTAGGTAATCTTTGTCTGTTCTGAGTGAGGGGAGTATAATGTGTGTGGTTATCATTCCTGCCAGACTGCAACTATGATCACCGTGTGTTTGTCAATGGAGACGTTTTTCTCAACCCTGTGAGTGTGTGCGAAGAGTGCACATGTGTGAGTGGAAGAATTGACTGCCATCAAGCACAATGTCCTGAGCCTCACTGTAATGCACCTCTGCTCGGGACATGCTGCCGGACCAACTGCAATGGTGAGAACGATTACATTTGCAATAAGGAAAACAAATAATTCAGAGAAATTAGGATCTCACAATTGCAATATTGCTCATTTTACTGCTGCAGGCTGCAGCTATGCAGGGAATGAATATCCCAATGGACAGGAATTTCCCCATCCTACTGACCTATGCCGGTCATGCAGCTGCACTGTAAGCATAATGAGTATGATGCCTAATTCAATTACCTGCTGCCCTCTTGAAGCAGGATTTGATTTCTATCTGTATTTGTCATAGGATGGAAATGTCCAGTGTCTGAGGAAGAGGTGTCCACCACTGTCCTGCTCCAACCCTATTCTCACACAAAGAGACTGCTGTCCCCAGTGTCCAGGTAAAAACATTCAAACACAAAGTTCTTCTAAATTAATTTTCACTGCAGTGGTCACTGGGAGATACAAAGTGATTGAAAGCATCACCAGTCAAATTTTCTGGCTTTGCCACAAAATAAGGCTTTAAAAGCATTTTAAGTTATTCAGTGATAGTCGTTTGTGCGAGAGGGGGAAGGTGTGTTCAGAGGCAGCAGAGAGAAAGACAGGCAGGAGTTTGGAAGTGAATTTAAATGTAGGGACCGTGACTGCTAAAAGAGAGCTGGCTGGCTGATAAGATGGAGAGAAGGAACGTAGGTATATTGTGTGTACAAAAGACCAGCTGGAAGGGAAGCGAGGCCAGGAAGGGGTGGATTCAAAGTGGTGTAGATTGAAGGAATAATGGAGCAGCTGTAATCATCAAGAACGTGTTTGTGAACAGTGGAGATAAAGTGAGTCCAAGACAGGATCATGAGTTTGAAGCTGGAAAGCAATCAATGGAAAATCAAAGGAAATCAGGAATTCTGGAGTAAGTTGGATGAAGTGGTAAAAAGTGTTCTCAGGGGGAGAGATTGATGATTGGAGCAGACTTAGTGGGCATGTACAGTAGGTAATGGGAACAGAGGTGGTGAGGTGATGTTGGGTAGGTATGGTGTTAAGGAGAGAAACACAGAAGGACAGATGGTAGTGGATTTTGCATATTAGACAAAGGGTATTGAAGCTGGAGCTGCCAGGCAGGAGGAAAAGAGGAAATCCACAGAGAAGATTCATGGACGTGGTGAAGGAGGACATGCAGAGGGTTGGTGTGAGAGAAGAGGATGCTTGCGATAGGGAAAGATGGAGACAGTGCCATGGTCCTCCGTTTTGTGCTTTATTCTCTTAGGTTCTGTTTTCATTGATATTCTATTGTGTTTGCTTATGCTTTTGATTCTTAGTTATTAGTTATAGTTACCTTTTATTGCATTCCTGGTTCCCTTTGTTCTTGTCGTCCCCACGTCTGTGTTCCAGTGTCAGGTTTGTTCCTCTGTGTCATGTCCCTTGCCTTGTGTGTTTTGTATTTAGTTTTATTCCCAGTGTTGTGTCACATCTGCGTCTCAGTATCGCATTGTTTCCTGTCTCAAGTATTCTGTTTAGTTTTACTTCCCACAACTGTGTTTCCCACCTGTTGCCTGTTCCCTCATTATTGCCTGTGTATATATTGTCTGTGTTTTTCCCGTAGTCCTTTGTCGTGTTGTCTGCAGTGTGTACCTTGCTGTGTGTCACCCCACTCCATAGTTTTATGTTTAGTTCTGGCACCCGTCCAGTTGTGTTTATTATTTCTTGTGCCTCTTCTAATAAACCACATTTGAGTTACATTTTGCCTGATGAGTCCTGCATTCTGGGTCCAACCTCGCCTGCCACACAGCTCCCCATGACAGGCACATGATCTGCTGTGGTGGTGGAGGAGGAGGAGGGTAATAGTTGTTTGTGCATAGGAAATTATCAGTTACACTACAGTCTATGAAGTTGAATATTGGAAGATTTTATGAATTATTGTTCATTTTATGAGTAATTTCTCTGATTTCTTCAGCTCCTCCGTCAGACTGTGTGTATGAACAAAGATCCTACAGCCACATGGAGCGTTTCGACGACCCGAATCACAGCTGTCGATCGTGTGTCTGCACCAACGGGACAGTTCACTGTAAGCGAAAGCGCTGCCCCTTCGCTCACTGTTCTCACCCCATCACACAAGACTGCTGCCGGACCTGTGAAGGTACAAGTTAACATGTCCTTACTTAAAGGCAAAACACTACTATTTGATACAGTCATTTGCTGTGTATTTATTCTCGATGATCTCTCTCTCTCTCTCTCTCTCTCTCTCTCTCTCTCTCAGGCTGCTCACATGAGAATCTGGAGCTAACTAATGGGGAGACCTGGGATGATAGATCAGACCCGTGTGTTGAGTGTGTCTGCCGTGACGGCTCTGTCCAGTGTCGCAGGAAACGCTGTCCAGCCTCCAACTGTAACCACCCAGTCCAGAGGCAGTGCTGCATGTCCTGTGATGGTGATTAACTGAGATACTGTCCCACTCATTGGCCTCAGTTGAAATCATTTATATCTGTTTTTTAATGCATCAAACTGTACATGTCTTCTTGCAGGCTGCATGTTCCATGGTAGAGAATATCTTGAAGGGGCTGAGTTTAATAATGGCAGAGACCCCTGTGTTGTGTGTCAGTGTTACCGAGGGGATGTCACTTGCACCAGGAAACCCTGCAACGAAGACTGCAGCCACCCTTACAAACCACATGGACAATGCTGTGGAGAATGTGAACGTATGTTTGGTCAAAAACTAACTGTGCCCACACTCATATTTTTTGTTCTAAACTCCCATCATTACAGTATGACAAAATAAACCTGTGTTTATTTGTCAGGCTGTTCCTATAACGGTGCGGTCCTCTTCAATGGGCAGTCCATCCCTGACCCAGGAAACCCTTGCTCTGAATGTAGTTGCGAGGTAGCATCAACACACCCACACAGATATTCTTTCTTGCGTTAGACACTATTGTCATTCTTATTTCTCTTACAGAGAGGTTCTGTGCAGTGCAGGAGGAAGCAGTGTCCTGAAGCCCTCTGTGCTCACCCAGTCGCAAATGCTTGTGGCTGCCCCGTCTGCAATGGTATCCTTCCAACAACATATCATAGCTCATCTTAAGTGGAATAAGTAGGTAACTGAGGCTTCACTTTGCGTGCAGGTTGTCATTTGCAAGGTGTGACTTATGCTGAAGGACAGATTCTCCCTGAAAAAGAACAAAAGTGCCAGGACTGCAGATGTTCAGTGAGTGAGAGAAACGTGTTATTTAAAACACTTATTCAGTTCACGCTCACAGCTGCTGTTTTTTGTGCCTTAGAGAGGCGAGGTAGTGTGTGAGCAGAGAAGATGCCCCGTTACGTCATGCCCCCACCCAATTCTCAACAGCTGCGCGTGTGAAGTGTGTGACGGATGTAACTTCTATGGACGTGACTGTTTGAGTGGAGAACAGTTTCCACACCCTACAGAGAACTGTCAGCGCTGCTCCTGTCAGGTACTGTATCAACTATATCAACTGTAGATTGGACATCAATAATGTTAAAGTTGTGGGAAAGCGCATATGGAAAATACAGCAAGATAACAAGAGATTACAGGATCTGTCATTTCAGAATCCTGTATGCTCTGAAAGTTTGTAGCTTGTGGATGGCAGCTGTGATTCGATATGCACCAGTTACAAATGATTCCAGTAAAGTCCTGTAATCAGAGCAAAAAATAAAATCCTTCAAAAAGTATAAATGCAACAAGGTCAGACCTGCACCACATTCCACTTTTTGCACTTTTTATACCATTTGTAACAATACACTTGCAGGCCACTTTGTTTGGCACACTTGTTCAACTGCTTGTTAACACAAATATCTAATCAGCCAATCCCACTGCAGCAACTCAGCACATCTAGGTACATAGAAATAGTTGAGACAACTCATTTAAGTTCAAACTGAGCATCAGAACGGGTGAAGAAAGGCGATTTAAGTGACTTTGAAAGTGTCACGGTTGTTGGTGCCAGACAGTCTGAGTGTTTAACAAACTGCTGATCTAATGGGATTTTCCCACACAACCATCTCTAGGAGTTAACAGAAAAAGTTAACAGAAATGCCTTGTTGATATCAGAGGTGAGAGGCGAATGGTCAGACTGCTTCGATGGAAAGGCAAAGGTAACTCAAATATCCACTTGTATGTATGCAGAAGAACATCTCTGAATGCAAACATGCTGAACCTTGAAATAGATGGGATACAGCAGCAGAAGACCACCAGAGTGCCTCTTCTGTCAGTCAAGAACAGGAAACTGAGGCAATAATTCACACAGGCTCGTCCAAATTGGATAATAGATGATTGGAAAAATATTGCCTGGTCTAATGAGTCTTGATTTCTGCTGCCACATTCAGATGGTAGGGTCAAAATTGAACGTAAACAACATCCTGCCTTGTAATAACAGTTCAGGCTGCTGCTGGTGTAGTAGAGTGGGGGATACCTGAATAGCCTACCCGAATATCGTTGCTGACCAATATCCGTCCCTTTATGGCCACAGTGTACCCGTCTTCTGATGGCTGCTTCCAGCAGGATAACGCACCATGTAAGAAAGCTCAGATCATCTTAAACTGGTTTCTTGAGAGTTTCTTGAACCCCCACTGTCAGCAGATGTCAATCCAATAGAGCACCTTTGGGATGTGGTGGAACAGGAAATCGACATCTTAAATGGGTGGCTGAAAAATGTGAAGCAGCTATGTGATGACAATATGGACCAAAGTCTCTGAGAAATGTTTCCTGCCCCTTGTTGAATCTATGCCACAAATAATGAAGGGAAACAGGGACCCAACCTGGCACAAGCAAGGTGGAATTATTGAAGTGACCGTTAAGCATACTTGTGCCTTCAAATTGCTAAAAAAAAATACTTCCAGTGGAGAAACCTCTTCTGGACAAACTATGAGCGCTTGAAAGAAGCAACAAACTTCTTATAGGCACCTGTAAAGCACCTGAACAGTATGTCTTACTCAAAAAAAAAAGATACTTAGTTAACTATTTCTATCATTATTATTATTATTATTGTTACTATTATCACCACCCTAGCCCCATCAGTCATTAAAAAAAATTTGTCATCTTCAGTGGGCAATAATTTGCACTTGTGTTTTTGTGTGTGTGTGATTGTGTGTGTAGAATGGTGATGTGGTATGTGAGCGTGAATCTTGTCCAAGCATCACCTGTAGTCATCCAGTGACACGTCCTGGGGATTGCTGCCCCATCTGTGACTCCTGTCTCTATGAGGATCTTGTTTACTCCAATGGTGACACCTTCAGGCCCTCATCCAGCCACTGCCAGCGCTGCACCTGCGTCACGGGCACTGTTGAATGTGAGCCCAGGGACTGCCAACAAACACCGTGTGCTCAACACGTTTCCCACTCAGGACCGTGCTCAGGTACATCCTGAAATTATAAACACGCCGGCTGACAATTTATTATTAGGAATGATAGGACTCCATATGTATTCACCTTTTATATATAACAGGATCTTTATCGAACAGTTAACCTGCATTAATATGTAATCTGTACTATTTTCAAGCATTTGTATGTACGCTGTTAAACAGAAATTCCCAGACGTACAAAGAGTATATAAACATTTTGAATCCAAGCACCTGATCACAAAAATGACACACGCAAAAGACATTTTCATCTTTTACGGACTAATTTGGAAATCTGCTTACTTTGAATGAAGAATATTAAGACAGACTCACTCAGCAAAACTCTGAATCTCGGATTTGTTGTTCCTGGTTACAGTCCCCTTAACAAGAAGGCAGTTGCTTACCCCTGGAGTGTCTGACCTCTCAATCCTGTCACTTCTTTATTTTACTTTCATAAGTCTTTGTTTAGTCCTTGAGCTTCCTTGAAACTCACCCAGTCTGTCAGACACCTGACCTTATACCTTTTGTCACTGTTTAACACCTATCAACCATACCCCACCCACTGATTGTTGTCCCTTCCCATCCTCTTGTTCATCATGTTGTGTTTTGTCAGTGGGTCAGGGGCAACTCACTTTTTGAGATCCATTCTCTGGATTGGTACCAAAATACTCAATAAAAAAAAGAACCACAAAAAACTCTGGGAATACAGGACTTTGAGTGATTTCTCAGCACATCGGTCCCACGATCCATATGTAATGCATTTCATTGAAAACCCTTTTCCCAGATCAAGGACACACAAGCTACAAATCCAAGTTATATTAAGAGGTCAGGGATCCTTTTGAAAACCCAATTACTGTTACTATGTGCTGTCAAACTTAATCTTTTAAGGTTTTGACATTTTAGTTAGCAGAGAATTAGAAAAGGGAAGAATAGAGTTTTAAAAGAAAGGGTGGTTGGTGTGGAGGTATGGAGCTGTCTTGGAGATAAGTTAGTGGACTTTTTAACCAGATTGATTAACACAATCCTGGAGAGTGAGAAGAAGCCTGAGGAATGCAGATGTGTACTGATTTTCAAGATTAAGGGTGAGGTGCAGAGCTGTAGTAACTACAGAGGGGGAAAGGTGAAGAGCCATATGATGAAGCTATGAGAAAGAGTTGCTGAACCTAGTTTAAGAAGAGATGTGATGATCAGTGAGCAGCAGTATGGTTTCATGCTGAGAAAGAGCCATACAGATGTGATGTTTGCTTTGAGTTCAACTTTGGGTTCAACATGGGGGTGGGATTACATCAGGGATCTTGTTTGCATTGGTGACGGACAGGTTGACAGATGAGGTCAGACAGGAGTCTCTGTGGACTATGATGTTTGCAGACAACATTGTGATATGAAGTGAGAGGAGGGAGAAGAGAGCCTGGAGATGTGGAGGTATGCTCCGGAGAGAAAAGGATTGGAAGTAGAAGCAAGACAGAATACATGTCTGTTAATGAGCAGGAGGCAGGCGTAACAGTAAAGATAGCAGGAGCAGAGGTAGTGATGTTGGACAAGTTTAAATGCCTGGTTTCAGCCATCCAAAGCAGTGGACAGTGCCCAAGAGAGATGAAGAAGAGAGTGTCCAGGTTGAGCAGTTTGGAGATAAAGTTAGAGAGTCAAGGCTGAGATGGTTTGGACATGTGTAGAGGAGGGCTAGTGAATACACTGGACAAATGGTGTTGATGATGGAGCAGCCAGGCAGGAGGAAAAAAAGGAAGGCCACAGAGAAGATTCATGGATGTAGAGAAGGAGGATGTGCAGAGGGTTGATGTGACAGAGGAGGATGCTAGGATAGGGTGAAATTAAAGCAGATGATGTGCTGTAGCAACCGCTAAAGGGAGCAGCCAAAAAGAGAAGAAGTTAGACATTATTTAAATGTTTTACTTTGTTGTGATGTCATTTCGTGTTTCCTTTTGTTTGCCAGAACATGTCTGTGTCTTTTGTGAAATGTCCTTTAACGGTTTCTTCTTTCCTCTTTCAAAGCTGTACAAGAACAACCAGAGAACATATTACTGTGATTCTGCTGGGATCTGCAAAACAGCCCAAGTTTGATTGCACATTTCATGTATGTAAAACGTGAAATGAGTGAATGAATTTAATAGTTGTCTATTGGTTGTCTAATGGACAACACAAACAGAGCGAGGCGGAGGACAGGGAGTGGAGGGAAGGAGAAGGTAGTGGAGTCAAAGCTGACACCACAGACAACGCCATAGCTTATCATTCTCAGAGTTCTTAAAAACATATTTATTGTTTTGTGTAAAATAAATAGGTAACAAACTGCCTATATAATCTAAGCTAACCCTGCCTATGGAACCTTCATAAAGCAACTGGATGGAAAATCCAACAGTTCACCCACCACAACCTGTAGGACAATCACCAAAATAAAAAATAAGAAATGTGATCCACTAGTTAAATTAACAAAAAATAACTAAATTTAACCATTAATACAAATGGGAAGCAAGCATACTTGCACACAAGCACACTGGAGTCTTTCAACTTTGTGTGCAAATTCTATTGGTTTAAACATAAAGAAAAGCCCCACCTGCATTTTAGCAATTTTGCCCTTTTGGACTCCCAAGAGGGAATTCTGTGTGTAACCACCATGCAGCAGAGATCAACAGGAGGTCTCTTCAACACATCACTCCACCATCTGCAGAGAAGTGACACCAGCATCAGAATCCCACAAGAAGACCCAGACAATGTGGTACAAGAGTCCAGAAAAAGCTCTGCAAAGCCTACATCTGGCTGAAGAGCAAGCTGAAAAGAGGAAATTGCACGCATATGACCTTCCACTGGGCAGCAAAGAAAGAGACCATGATCACCATCCAGGACATACCAACACTTTGCACCATTCCCTGGCATCTGCAGTGTGTGTGGCTTCATCCCAACGATGGCTTTGCCTGCAGTATTATTATTAAAAACCCGGATGATCTCAATTACAGCCAACATCAGGTGACGGCTCAGCTGACACCCTTCTGCGCATTCTTCTGGCCAACTCTCACATGGGATGTGCTACTTAAACGGCTTCAACCTGCATACAGCTACTGTTACCCCACAAGCTCCTTTGCACACCCACGTTTTCCATTTCGTGCTATTAATGCTATTTCTGTCTTTATTAGTTTGACTATTGTCACTGATGCCTGCTCTGTTCTGTCAGGACTCCTGATGTTAACTACCCTGTCTTTAGACTTTCAATGTGGAGTAACGGGGAGGCCCCATAATGTCCAACATAATGTCCAAATTTAAATTGCAGCAGCTGAGAATAATGTTATCTAAGGTAATTCTGACAGAACCAATATTATATCCTCTGCTACAACTTGATACAGTTTTTTTTTCTTATACACCCTCAATTTTCTACATTTTGTCACCGTTTAACATTTACATTTAAACCATACTCCACTCACTGATTGTTTTCCCCTCCAATTCTCTTGCTCATCAGTATTAATGTCACATTTTGCCAGTGTTTCAGGGTTTGCTTACCTTCCCAGGCCTACTCTCTGGGTTGGTAATCCCTATGTACTGGAATAGTCAATATATACACCATCACAGCAAACTCTGACTTTTTCAATATTTCTTCCTCTCCTACTCTTGGTCTTGTGTCTCAGTGTGTATTCTGAATGGAAGGGAGTTCAGCGATGGGAAAACATGGACCCTTAGTTCAAACCACTGCTCCACCTGCACCTGCAAGGTCTGGCTTTGTAAAATTTTGTAGATCTATGTTTTATTCTTCTCTATATTTGCCACTTTTATTTTATAGAAGTGCTGATCTGCGATATTCTTGCAGGCAGGTGAGGTGCATTGTGCAATTCCCGAGTGCCCTAAGCTCGCTTGTATGCATCAGGTGACTGATCCAGGAGCCTGCTGTCCTCGTTGTAGAGGTAAATAGAATAATGAACTCTATAAGCATAAGAGAATTAGCTTGCCAGTTACTCAGTTTTCCTTCTCAGGTTGTGTTTATGAGGGAGAGGAGCATACAGAGGGCAGCAGCTGGTTTGCAGCCTCCACTCCATGTCTAACATGTATGTGCGTGGATGGTGTGACCACCTGTTCTGAAGTACACTGTTTGTCTCCATGTGTCAGCTTCATCAGCGTGCCTGGGGAGTGCTGCCCAGTGTGTGCTGGTAAGCAATTCACATGAGATTTGCTTTAGGTGTCGTTTCTCAGCAGTTTCTAACAGTAGTGAAAGCTCTAAGTTTAATAGAATATATGTGCTGTAATAATGTGTCATTTTATTTGAGTAGACTGTGTATTTGAGGACAGAGTATACAGCCCAGGGGACAGTTTCCATCCAGCCCATGATCCCTGTCAGATCTGCATGTGTGAGGTATGAAACGAGTAAAAAAAGATATGAGCCCTTTTTTTTGTGGAATGCTTTGTTAATACTATTTCTGAGTTTGAGCTTCTCTTTTGGGATTTCCTGTGTCTGCGTGTCTCTGTGCTTAGTTATCTTCTGGGTCATTTCCTGTTTTGGATTGGCAGTTAGCATCTCGTTAGTGCGTTTTCTTGGGTTTACTTCCTGTTTGTTGATTAACTCGATTACGTTCAGCTGTTTCTCATTCCCTCCGGTTCCCACTATAAATCCTATCTTCTCCTCAGTCTGTTGCAGCATCTGTTAACGTTTCCATTGTGTTTCCCTTTTTGTTCTCCTGTGTGTCTTTGGCTTTTGTTGCTTTGCTTAATGGACTTTGAGACCTTTTTTTTTTTTACCACTGCAGCCGAAATGAATGGCTCGCCTTTTGTTCAATGTGCCTCCCACATTTTCTATTTGGTTCTACACAGTGTGATTAAAAACATATAAACAGAATAGAAATTGTAATAGCAGAATTGGTAGTAGTTATAACCCACTTTGTCTGTATCACAGGTGATGCCAGATGGAGAACAGCACTTGAAGTGTTACCGAAAGCAGTGTCCCAGTCTGGTTGACTGTCCGAAGAGCAACATCTTGTTCTCTGGACCAGATTCTTGCTGTCCTGTCTGTGCACGTTAGTAAAAAAAATGAGTAATTAATAAATAAATTACACTACACATTATCTCTGCAGCATTGATGATATCTGTAACGTTTGGGTGTATGTTTAGAGCCTCTCAGTAACTGTACCGCTGCACTGGTTGGCAACGAGGTGTTGGCAACAGATGACCCCTGTTTTACGTGCGAGTGTAAGGTAACAATGCTTTTTTTGTGTGTGTCACTCGACAGAGATGTCAGCAGTATTTTTGAGAACACTGAGTCATGTTTGAATTCTGTTATAAATGAGGAATGAAAACATCAACTTAGAATTATGATATTTCAGCAACTACAGAGTTTCATTATTGACTTGTTAGTATTGTTTGACCGCAGTGCGACTGTCTTCGTCTCTCGTGTAGGACCTGACATGGACTTGCTTACACAAAGTCTGTTCACCACTCACCTGCCCTCTAAATGAACAGTTCACCTCTCCAGACTCATGCTGCCCTGTGTGTAAAGGTAAGAGCTCATGTCATAATCAGTCAAATTTGACCCTATAATGTGATACAACAGCAGCCATCCTAAAATTTAGATTCTTGGTATTAAAACATCTCTATCTATGCTGGCTTTCCTGTGTTCCTCCCAGATTGTGTAATCGAGGATCAGAACAGGCATGTCTTCAATGGCACCAGCTGGAAAGACAGCGACGATGATTGTGTGACGTGTACCTGTATTGTAAGTCAACAGAAATCCAGACAGCTGTCATGAAGTACTTTGTGTAATGACATAGCGTTTATCTATGGCATGTTTATAGATCTTCAAAGGTAATATGATAAAGCAATACCAGTTAAAGGGTTTAGAAAGAAGCCTGAAAGAAGAGCTTTTGAGGAATGATTCAAAAGACACTAAAAGAAAGGTCTAGTGCTCACAAGCAGTATTGAAGGTCTAATATTAATTAGATCCATGTATACATACATACATTTTCTTCTGGTTATCCAATTCAAAGTCATGGGTGTGCTGGAGCCTATCCCAGTTGTAATTGGGCAAGAGGCAGGGTACACCCTGGACTGGTCTCCAGTCGCGAGGGGTAACACAAAGAGACAGACGACCACTCACATTTACATCTCCAGCCTATTTAGAATCAACACTTCAGCCAACTCCATGCATGTCTTTGGACTGTGGGAGGAAGGCAGAGTACCAACAGAGAACCCATGCAGAGAACATGAAAACACCCCACAGAAAGGCCCCAACCTGGATTTGCACCAACATGATGCCCTTAGATAATCTATTACAAAATAGATTTTCTAAACTAGACCGTGTTGTTGTTCTTTTTATTTTTTGTTTGTTTGTTTGTTTTATCTTTTGGGATTATTTTCTTAAGAAATCTGTTTCTGTTTCTCCCATCCTCAGTTGGGCCACATTGAGTGCAGCATTGAAGAGTGTTTACTTGATATTTGCCTGGAAGGCCAAAAGCAAGTGAAACTTCCTGGGAAATGCTGCTATGAATGTCAAGGTATCACAAATCCAAAAACCTGCTACCTTTTCACTTTTGGGTATTCAACATTGGAATGATGTGACACTGTTTTAGCACCACAGATGGATGTACTAGGATGGATGTATTCTTTTCAAAGATTAACTTCCATGTGTTTGTGTGTGTGTGTGTGTGTGTGTGTTGTAGATTCAGAGGTGTCGTGTTTGTACCAGGGGACAGTGTATCACTCCAATGAACACTGGGAGGTGGATGAGTGCACCAGCTGTACATGTGGGTCTGGAGATGTACACTGTCACAGTGAACGATGCCCTCCCCTCACCTGTGCAAATGTGAGTATTTAAACAAACACACACACACACTTACACACTTTCTTGGTATTTCATCATAGTCTGAAGGGTTCCTGTGATTTTCACACATCAGTTCTTGTTGTTGTTTTGTTTGTCAGGATGAGATGCCCGCAGTTGTCCCAGGTTTGTGTTGTCCTTATTGCCTTCCCCGTCCAGCTACCTGCATTGCCTTTGGCGATCCTCATTACCGTACCTTCGATGGCCGAATGCTGCATTTCCAGGGAACGTGCACATATGTCCTGACACAAGATTGTGAGAGTGGAGACTTCAGGTGAGGTTCACCATGGCTTCCCAAGCAGTTTTTATACAGAATTGACTGTATATAAAGATTAATTATTTTTCTGTTCAAACAAACCAGAACAGTACTGGTTTTGTGTTCGTGAGAATGATGCTGAGTAATGGGGTCCTAACCTTTCTGCCCAAGTGGTGCAATTGTCAGCACCATCGTCTGACAGAGAGAAAATTTCTGGCTCAGACTGCCTAGCCACCTGGGACCACGTGGGTTCTC
>VUQJ01015769.1:9879-30672 GCA_015108635.1 Andinoacara biseriatus | reverse complement strand
AAAACCCAAAAAACCCCCCCCTTTTTAAAAAAAAAAAAAAAAAACACCACACACACACACACACACGCACACACACACAGTGCCCTAGAGTCTTGTCTTCCTGAATTGCTGTATCTCAAATGGCCTAATGGGAAGTAGCACCTAGGTCTGTTAGCACAAAGAGCAAATCCTGACATTTCAGCTCTCTGCTTTGATTGTTTACTCACTCACTTTCTTGACGCCCTTTCACTACATCAGCTCTGTTACCTTTTTGTTCCAGTGATTATCCTTACTAGTTTAAAGTTTTATTGGCTTATTACCGTCTGTTCCCGATGTTAATTCTACACTGTATGCACAGTGTTTAGCACCATTTATGTAGTTTCAAAGCAAGCTTGCTTTTAAAAATTTGTTGAATATACCACCAACAGCAGATTAATAATGCACTGCCCACCTCACCAAAATCAGACGGCACAGCGAATAATCACTGACCCTGAAACATGAGGTCTCATTGTTGGACTGGTATCCAGTCTGGATACCTGTCAGACATCCATATAAATCTTTTATCTACTGAACAGCCTACTGTCTATCAGTATTACTGGCAGCATCACACAATCCTCATATGGCTGCCAAAAATCAGAGCTAGTAAGGAAATGCACAACAAGAAAAAAGAAAAAAGAAACAGAAAAATTCCTCGAAGATTTGAAATAATTTATTTCTTTAGCATTGACTGTGTTGTAGTTTAATGTAATAATTTCAACAATGCATTAATATGTTGTTCCAATTCTAAAGCAAAACTATTTCTGCATCAGAGCCTGATTACATTTCACTTCTTTACACAGCCGTTCAATTAAATGTGACTTTTTTTAAAACTTGCTGTTAATTTGTTGATAATATTCTGGTCAAGGCCATTACTGACTACACTTGGGCATCATGATGAGTTTATGATGGAGGGAGGATGATTTTTCTATGTGGTCCACACACGTAGGACACACGTTCTGTTACTCAGCCTGGGAAAACATCTTGAGATCTAAATGGCAACTCTCATTGTACTCTGAGCTGTGTGTGAGCGCTTCTTTGCATGAACTAAAGCTGAAATGACAAAACTAACCAAGAAACACATGAGCAGCTCAGTCCAACAACTTCTGAACTCTAGCAGCTTGAGTTCAGTGTTGAAGCCCGACAACTGACACACATTTCTTCCTATCCTGACATGAACCTACTCAGATTGTAGATATTTGGCATTTGGATGCAGCAGCCATCATGCTTCATTTTGACTTACGATCTGAAGAATGCAGCAAATTTTTAAAAACACTACAAATTTTTAAGTTAAACAAACATGAAAAATTCCGTACATGGTGTACATGGATTGATAATATTCACAATTCTGATCTTATTCTTATACACCCATTTACTGCATGTGTGTCTATAATCAAAGATAAATTCCCTCTAGGTGACTCTTCCTGAGGTTTCTTTCTCTTGACAGGCTACAAACGCAGATGATAAACTAGCATTCTTACTGACCTGGATCTCAGACAGATGCAGCACCGTCTTCTTATAGGAGATCACATCAAAGTCCACAGCCTTCCACACAGCATGGCCCAGGAGGCTGCCAACATTTCTCTTCCTGGTGATGACAATGAGGTACATCCCTGTGGTGGAAACGGGCAGTCTTAAGCGTTTTACTGTGCAGGTTCAAAGACAAACTCAGCACAGCAATTACAACACAAGGATGTGTTTCGGTGCTACTTACCTGCCACCAGGCGGATAGTGCCCATGATGCCACATATAGGCCTGGTAACCGCAGAGGGCGGAACATCCTTTTTACCTGAGAGAGAAGCAAAAGTTAAAGAAATAAAAGCCAGTGAAACACATTACTTTCAACACTGCTTAAAACATGAAACATGATGAAACATCGTTTGTTTAAATGAAAATTATCAAGAGGGCTGAATTCAACAGCACCCTGAAAATCAAAAGGGACTGGGCCGCATTTTACTCATGTCCACTAATTCCTTGGTCATATTCGCAAACCCAGATTCAATGGTCACCTGATTTAGATTTCAAGAAATGGCAGTTAGGAAATCAGCGCGATCAACCCACGGCTAACCCACAGGTAACTAGAAAGTAAACATATTGTAGCGATTAGAATAAACCCCATACGAGTCCTGAGGAGGTGCACCACAAAGCAACATTATGTTTAAATGTCTCCAGTTTAAAGTTTCAGAGCTCCAGTGTGCAGCTGTCACCTTAGAAACAAACAGCAGCATTGGGAGCTCACTCAAGTGCTGATGTAAATATATGAACTTTAATTAAAATGCTTAGTTAACCACTGTGTGCTGAACTTTCTGCAGTGTGAATATTGTCTTTTTTGTAATTGTGTTGCACTTCACTGTGATATTTTTATAGATTTTTAATCACTATCAAATAAAGTCTCTGACTGGAGTACGTGGCACTCACAGGGATCATTAGCCCCACCTCCACACATACCAATCCATTTTAACATTGTCCTCATCCTAGACATATACCATCCCAAAATACTTGAATTTTACTTCATGTACAAAATATGTGGGAATGGTTGGCGTTCACATGACCACGTGGTCTGCAGCATTGCTGTTGTGACTGAGATTACTTGCTTTTAATATAAAGGTGGGACCAAAAATAAATAAAAAAAGAATTTGATTTTTTTTCCCGCTTCACACTCGAAAGCGATCGGTTCCACAGCGAGTTTTGGTGTCCAGACAGTTTTTGTGTAGTAGCTCTGTCACTACACCACTTTCTCCACCACAGTGTAACTGGAAATCTCAAAACTTCCCTTTTTATGTGAGAACACGCAGAGCCTAAAGCACAAAAGCCCTGCTTAACATTCAACGATGATAACCGCCATTGTGATACGCCTCATCTCAGACCGAGGTTTTAGGTTTTGTGATTCATAGTACATCCCACAGGAATGCTAACTGCGAAACATTCAAAACTACCTGCGGTTCCAACCACAGCATATGTAAAATATGAAAATATCAGACAATAGCAGCTTATTTAACAATATCTTTTGTTTGGCACTGCCAAAGCCACGTACACCTGTGCAGCACAGGATCATTTTTATGTGATCATAAAAACATCATGAAGTGATGAAACACAATGGTCCATCTACACTTCCTAAATCCCTGTCGCACTGACATTCACAAGCGTATTTACCGTATGCTGAAATACAGAAATGCCGCTTAAAACTCTTTTTGAAGTAAACATTTTTGTGTAATGTTTAGACATGAACATGTAATGTGTCTCAACAACAGCTTAGACTATTTGGTCTTTAGATCATAGGTGATGCACAGTACTTCTCCTTTTAAAGGCATTCTACCTGTGAGGGTCATCTCATTTGAAACCCTGTCAATTGCCAGCACAGCATCAGCACCCTCATCGCAGGCCTCAATGAAGAACTTCTCAGGGGTTGTGTGCCTGGGAGAGGAAAACGGGAGAAAATTTCAATTTTTCCATTCAGAGCTAAAAAATCTAGCCAGGATGCGTTTTTATCAAGTGCAACAAATGATATCAATTAGTTGAGTAATATGAACTCTTACTGTTGATCATATTAATTATTCAACTAATTCTACAAACTAAAACCAGTGAAACTGCTTTTACTTAAAACAAAAACAAAACAATGTGGCTGAAGTCATCTTTGACTCTGCAAAGATCTGATGTGAGGTTTTGTGACGGACGTCCTGAACCTAAAGGATAACAAACACATTGGCTGAATAACTAATAAGACAGCAGTCAGTTGTTACAAAAAGCTAACATGATACCACGAGCATGACATCACTGTGATGCCTCAGAGGTACGGGTCCAGTGTTGATAATAAGTATCTAAAAATGTAAATATTGATTTAACACTGTGAAATCCATATTTATAAGAAATATCTTAGTAAATACTATAAATTTAGCAAATTTAGTCCATTATACAAATCTTGAAGGGCTGTCTCTTTCAGCACCTAGACTATTTATGATGTCATTTAGAAACGTGGGTCATTGGTCACATCTTCGTTTTTAAAACACCTGATTCCAGGCAGCCTTTAGAGAAGTAGATAAATAAATCAATAAAAAAAAATACAAATTTGAGTAATTTTTTTCCCTACTTGTACTGAAGGATATTGTTAAAAATATTGATAAAAACAAAAGATGAAAAAGTAACTGCTTCTGTTAGTATGAGATCATTTTTGCCTCTAATTGAAACACAAACAAAGACCACAGGCCAGATTTTCTGAGTAATCGATGCAGACTTCACTAACTTTTTATTCAAACTGTTGCTGGAAACTCGTCTGCTCTGTTATCAGATCTTAATAGGATTTACTTCTGACAGAAAAGGCCATTTCATCTCTGACAGGCCTTTGTTTAAACACCGCATATGCATGGCTGTTACACACTTTAAAAACATTTCAAGGTCACTTAATACTGCCATAAGTAGAGATATGCTTTGTAATCTGACAGTAAGAACAGACTGGAAATATTAGGAGAACACAAAAAAGGTCTCGTGGCGAGAATCACTGTGGACCGTTAACGGGCAAGAGTGACACTCAAGCTGGGACACGTTTCACGTGCAGTCCTTAAAAACAACACCCTCACTACACCCAAAATCTAAGGCATAATGACACACACACACAAATCTGTGTGATTAGGTCACAAGCTGGGACTCGGAGCATGTTTCCCATGGTGGAAAATACCAAAAACAGAGACAGACTATTGTTTAACTACAGGGTGCTTGTTCCAATCCCACCCTGCTGAGATGGAGTGGATCAAACAGGGAAGGAGTTTTCAAACAACCTTTTTACTGGTCAGGTTTAACAGGTGTACTATTTTTGGAACATCTGAAAGCAGCCTGAATCTCTGCTGGCTTTGGATGCACTGCTTCGTACTTGATCCTGATCCCTGACTTCAACACTGAAGTCCATCTGACTTGATGGAAGGAAAAACTGTACATTTTACACTAAAGCCTCAGTGAAATGGACCATCTGTGCTGTCAATTACACTGTGT
Organism: Andinoacara biseriatus; assembly: GCA_015108635.1. Lineage (NCBI taxonomy): Eukaryota > Metazoa > Chordata > Actinopteri > Cichliformes > Cichlidae > Andinoacara > Andinoacara biseriatus. The sequence continues at coordinate 25,674 of VUQJ01015769.1, read as the reverse complement.
AACATGCACAGTACTCTAAAATGCACCAATATAGTTCAAGTTAGGGACCCCCCGCCCCAAGTTTCAAATTCATAAATGAGGGGAAAAAATGCCAAAGAAAAAAAAATAATGATGAAGAAGACGGACTGACTTGAATTAGCAAACACAAACAAACTAAGACCATCTTTTTTTTATCCATTTAGAATTTGCCAGTGATAAACTGAGCAGCTGTGTGATAACAGCTTTAAATGGGTCCAAGCAGAAACATGCAACCTCCTATTTAGCCACAGTCACATTTGAAGCTCAGTGTTGTAGTGAAACACTCAGCTGTTGCAGTGGCACAGCCACTCTATTGTTGCCCCTTCATAATCTAGACCCCACTAAACAGGCTTGTACTACACTGAGACAAAGCACCACTGAGACCTAAACTGAACGGTCCATTTACCACAAATCACACTTTTTCTCATAAAAAAAATGAGTCTTACTTTTTTGTGCTTCAATAAAGGATTCAAATGAAGGAGGAGGAAACATCAGTGTTGAACATCAGTGAGTGAGTGAGTGAGTGAGGCAGTTACAGCTCTGACACTTGTAATGTGGAGGTATGCAAATACTCACATTAACCTTTCCTACATCACCTTAAGGGATTTCAGTCATAACCAGGATAAAGATTAATTCTAAGAGTGTGTATTGTTTTGTCGCAGTTTATACAATCTCTCATCTGTAAACTACCCCTTTTGCAAGCACAGTGATCTAATTCCCACTTCAAGGGCCAGTTTTCAAAATACATCTAATGATACACACAATGAGAGGGAAATTAACATTGATTCACTTGGTGATTCCATATTAAACTTGGCACATCAAACAGAGGTATGCTTTATTACATGCACAGTGCAAACATTAAAGAAACAAAACATGCTATTGGGGTAGGAAAGACCGGTAAGGCTGGGTAAGCCTGGGTAAGGCTGGGCAATTTGCACTTTAAGTAAAGTGTATGAACAAGGGTGTGTCGAGGCTGAGCTGTCAGCTGACACAAATGTCACCGTATTTCAGTGTTTGGTTCATTTCCACCTGCGTGAGGTACGTTAGTCAGCAGAGTCAATATACACGCATTTCAAAGAAACGCGTGAAAGAGCTGCCACCCCGGAGCAGAACTCCCATTGAATCCCGATAGAACAGGACAAACCCACAAGAAGCCTTTGGTGCTAGCTGGGTGAATGAACTTTCTGCCTCCCTGCTCACACGGAAAATCAAAGCCGCTCGTCAGCGCACTTAGCCGTACAACCTCTTGCTAGGTCTACGTAATGACACCAAGCTATATTATTCATAATGAATGAGAGTGGAGTAAAACTTGGCTGGTTCCTGTTCCACCAGCCGAGCCTGTCAGCAAACTTCAGCCGCTGTGTCATCTACCCTAACACTACCGGTGAAGTCCAGCTGCTGCTTAACCTCACAGAAAAAGACGCTCATCTTGTCTGGATTTAAACGTAGCCGGGAGCAGGAAGACTGGGAGAAAAAATACAGTTACCTAGCCTAAACGACGATTACTTACAAATTGTATCTTTCGTAGGCAGTCGCCATCTTCGCTCCTTCTACCTGACCTCGTGACGACAGCAGTGAGAGTGGGCTCTGCAGACGTTGCCAGATACGAGATGTAGAAGCCGGGAAAGGCGCGGAGCCTGAAATGCAGTTTTCCCTCATAACCCAAAGCAACCTGGCACCCACAGACAAATAGGTGTGGTGGTACTTGTAGTTTAATTCTGTTCAGTCGCTACAAGAGCCTGAACAGTAGGCAGCATATGGTAGGCAGTACGATTATTTAAATACGGAAATTCTGGTATCAAAACGTTCAAAATGAATAGGGAAAAGATCAAAGGGCGTAGGGGCATTCTGATTGGCTGATGAAGCCAGGGCTTTGAAGTGGACTTTGATACAGGAATAGGACATTTGTGGTTTTAGAGAGCAACAATGGGGAGGTCAAGCAACAGGTCACGAGCTGCAAAGAAACGCTGGCTGCAAGCATTCACAGGAGCATTTTCTGCGGGAAATGCTTTTTCTAGTTAAGACTATTACAGTTGAGATTTTTTCTCAACATCTTATCGTTAAAAGTCTCAATTACTGACCAAATGAATGAACTTCATTCAGTTTCACGGCTGACGTTTGAGTACATGTAACTGGATACACAAACACAAAATATTGTTAAACTTCTTGTTTATGCCCGTTCTATGTCCACTTCTTATTCGGTTGGGTGTATTATCATCAGATGAAGTCAAGATAACTTTAGCTTGTTTAATGTCAACTTTGCATTCTTCATTTAGAAAGAAAGAGCTTGGGTAATAGCTCTATTATAGCCTACCTGCAGAGATCTAAAGGTGTCATAAACCGTCTCCTTTCAACAATAAACCCCTTTTATTTATTGATTGTCCTAGAAATGTTAAGAAATTCACTTTAAGGTATGCTGCTGTTCAGTTCATGCTTTTTGTTTTAATTTTTATCTTGTAAGAATCATTATTTAAATATTCGAGTTTCAATTTTTCGCAAATAAAGATGAATTTTAAAATAAACTTTATAAATACATATAAAAAATGACAGTGTTATTTGGTATTCAATTCAGTCTAATCTTTATTTGGGACTTGACTTCAACACAGGCATTACTCAGGACACCAAAAGTACTGTAGCGGTAAAGGACCCGGGTATATAAACCATGGCGAACTCCTGCTCAGTCTTTTTGTTGCTGGTTGTAGGAGGGATCAGAGTTCTGGGTGAATAATTGAGGCTTTAACTTGAATTAAGCTACTGAATTAAGAGTGGATGGTTCGTATAGAGTGTCCTTAGTGTTTAGGGTAGAGTAGTAGCTGCTGAGCGACGAGCGGCAGATAAAAAAATGAAGTGGGATTGGTACCCAGCGCATGGCGAGGAGACGCATAATGGAGGAACAGGAACCTGACTCCTCGCTGCACTGGCCCGTTGTCTTCCAGTAGGAGTGAGTTTCCGAAGTGAGTCTGCAGAGCCCACTACTGAATGTCTTAATAAATTAAGTTCTTTTTAAGGATAGCTGAGTAATGTGTTAAACTACAGGAAGGGACCGTTTTCACACGATGTAGATTTCAGTTTAAATTACTAGTAGAACTGGGTAATTTCGTTTTAAACGGATAAATTGTATTACTGAAATTTTTTGTATATGTAGAATGGCAAAATTCCTGTCTACTGCCAAATAAAGTAATTTGGACTTGCCTGTACTATACTCCTTGAATAGCTTTGCTCATATGTCTGTCATCTGAAGCTGCCCCATAGCCACTGAATGTCTCTGGCACCTTTGTGCTTGTTCATGACATCAAATGGTAAAATGCTAATAATGCTTGCTGTTATAAAAAAGTATAGTAAATGTGTTATAATTGGGACAGTGCTAAAATGCTCAATTGTCCAACTAATAGCTGATGGCAGCATTGGCAGAACTTGGTGCAAAGCTTATTGGATATGTGTTAAAATGTTCACTTAAATTTAAACCTTTAGTTGGAATATGGTAACACCACTTTCAAAAGGCAACCAAATTACTGCAGTACATGATGCTAATACTATAACGAGTAGTAATTTTACTGATGGTGTGTGGTACAGTGCTAGTGTTTTATTTTAAAATGAAAAGATTAAAGATGTATTTTTTCCTTTTGTATTAAATTGTGAATTGTTTTTCATGGATTTAGGGGAAATTGACATTTACCATATAAAACTTGACTGACTGAAAATGATGTGCTTTTTTTTTTTTTCAGGATGGTGCAAAGAGCAGATACTGAATGAAGTGAGTGGAGTCTGGAGCCATGAGCTGATGGTGAGTGTCAGAATGGAGTGCCACTGTTGTTAAAAACCAGTATGCTGCTATGATGATCCACAAGACTAGAGTCTCTGATTATACAATGAAGCTCTTTCACAGTGCACTGAACAGCATATTACTTTTTTAACTTGAATGCCACAATCAGCGCAGGTCCTAAAAACCGTTCCATTTTCTTTGTATTCAGCAGGTGTTTCAGCATGGCCTTTCCACTGGAGATGGCTCTTTTGGGTAAGCCTGGGACCTAAAAGTTCCTGTTCTGTGCCTTTATGTGGAATGATGATTTCATAGACTAGAGTCTCTGAAAAGCATGAAGTTACTTTCACAGTGCTCTGACCACAAAGCACCAGTGTATGGTACGTGTTAGTCCATTTACTGCACATCATGTAGACATTAAATCATGGTTGGGCATTTTTTTCAAAGTGTGCATTCTAGTTTTTCTTTTCTCCAACAAAGAAGGAACACTTTGTATTTTCACCAGTCATGCAACAAATTTGAAGTGATTGCAGTAAATGGGCTAAAACATCCATACACATGATTCTGCTGAATTTGTTCATTTGCATAAGCTGGGTAATAATAATATATTCTTTTGTCTTGTAGCTTCTCCACACACTGTTGGTGTCTGTCCCATATCTGTAAGTAAAGCCACGTTTTATGGGTTCAGTTTAAAGTGGGTAATGGTGCACCTTGACTTAGCAGTGTGACCAGGGGGTTCAAGTTGTAAGATCAATCGCTTTTCAGCTGCTTCTGTTTTGTCTGAGTTTGGTCAATGATGATGCAGTTATTTCGGTTCTACTGATCCTCACTGAAGTCTACTCGCAGCGCACTGAGACACTCAGACTGTAGCTTTGGTTGAATTTAGGATGTGGAAGAACTTGTAATGAAATTACTATTTTTATTCTGACAGGCATGGCACTATCAGCCTACGCTGGACTTCACATACAACTGAAGGACCAGGTTGGTATGAGCAGGTGGCAACAGTTTTTCTAGAATTTGAGAATTGTTACATCAGTGTATTTAATTTTTTTACATGTATTTTGTAAACCCTTAGTGATCCATGGTCAAGCAAAAGTTTTGCTTTCTGCTGTATTATAATATTGGACAGCTCCAAAGATGCTCAAGATGTCATCTGATTAATGGAAGCATTAAGACAAGACCATGCATTTCCTCCATTGCTGTTCATTTGAGTCAGCTTCATCAGTGTGAAGGTAGCTTGAGATTTTTGAAAAAGGTATAAAGTGTTTGTTATTTTTTTATAAAACACTTAGGTATTTAAGGAAAATAAATGGTGACTACACAGGACCAGACATTTTAGTGATGTGGCAAATGAAATCAAGCCCAATAAAAAGATACAGAAAGTGCTTTTTACTAGTGATGCACGGATGAAGCCTTGACTCTTTCATTCAGTTGGTTCTAAAAACATTTTATGTGCACACACAGCCCCCTGCTGGTCAAAACCTTTGTCATTTCAGTTATTTGTGATGGCCTCTTGGCTGTTTTGTAACTGTCAGCATGGGAATCGCTGCAACAATAGAAATAAACACCTTAACTTGATTTTGTGTGGCTCATTAATTCATCTGTTTCTGATTGTGTGGGTAATGATAATAGATCCATCAATGTCAAACTTTTCAGTGATCCAATATGACACGAGACAAAACCATTGTGGTGGACTCGGTGGGTTTCTCTTTGGAAATTAACTCCATAGCTTTTGAGAAAAATCCTTTTAACATGAAGAGGCAGGGGTGCACAAGAATCCCACATCAAGCACGTATAGGCCTGGATATATATGTCTGCCCAGATGCCTATAGATTAAGTGTTGCTGTTCTACCTCAGTTGCAAAACACTTCATTTTGGAATGGAAAAATAAGACGTGAATATTATGGTAACACATTTGATTATAGGTACATGTATAATACCTTACTGGAGAGATCAGCTGAAAGTGTTGCCATGAGGGGTCAACACTTTACCTTTAGCAGCTGCCGTGTCTCAGCAAACTGGTGAAACACTAAAATTTTGCGGGGATCCATGCGTTTTCATGAATCACGCCAACACTAGAACCGCTACCTGAACCAGCTGGGCTTCACGCGGCACCAATGACGTCATTTGCCCTTAACCCGGTACGCGCTTCATAAAACACTTCCTGGATTTCTCTGCACAGATCTATTAATTCTACTTACACTTAGAGTTGTGGTTAAAACCACCTGATGGCGTGTTCTAAAAGCTGAGACTTTTCTATAGTTATATCTGGTCTACACGCATCGTCTAAATCCGTGAAAGTACTTTGGTAAATTATAAAGGCCAAAGCTAAATTTCCACATTCGCCACAACGATCACTGAAAAGGACAAATCTCAGAAGCGCCTGAAGATGAGCTATTGATAGAAACCTTGGTTTTATTTTGAAGGTTGAAAGCGACCCGGTAGTCAGTCGCCTTTGTTCTCGTAATGAGTGAGATACACGGTTCAGTCGACCTACCCTTTTGTGTTGGATACCAGTACTAGTAATGGGACCAGTCATCCGTCAGCTTTGACGCGGACTTTCAACTCCAGACACAGCACATTTGAGATACGACATCCTGAACTCGAGTAACTTTGTCTGTTTATCAAGTTATCTGATGCTAACGAGGAGTGCTAGCTGGAGTCTGGCAAAGCAGCTAACAGCGGCGAGGGTGAGCATTTAGCTGTTCACGATCATCATAGATACGTTTATTAACACCGAAAAACAAAGCTTTGAAGCAAACGTTAACCACATTTACTCTGTAGCAAATAACTTATAGGGTAGCTGACATATTAAGACGTGTAATGTTAGCAAAGCCACATTGATGTTGACGTGGAGTTGGAGAAGGGATTGCATGCGTAAACCGCTGGCTTTTTTTCTTTGCAGGTATGAGGTTATGTTTTGGGAGAGTGAAGAAGTTTTTCTGTAGAAAGGCTGGTTAAGGGATAAACCAACTGTTTGCTAACACTGAGCTGAAGTTTTCGTCAACTTTCCCAGTTCCTCTGTGCTAACGTGCTCCTTGAGTATATCGGAATGACTGGAAACACCCTCTGCAGCTTCAAAAGTTGCTAGCTAAAACCAAACATGTAGACTATTCTTCTGGACTGTAAATTGTGGAATCTCGTTAACAGCACTGTAAGTGCTGTAAGTAATGTAAGTGGAGGCCAACATTACATCTTCCCTTGTGTTTGTTGAACTGCTCAAACACACCCGCAGGTGTGTCGATGACCCGAGGACGTCACTTTGCCCAGGCCTGAGCCCTCCTGAACAAGTATTTCAACTTTACAACTAGACTGTCAGCACATGCATGCTTTTCTCTTAAGCTCATAGAGTTCAGGAAACCAACAGGACGTGAGAACTGTCGATTTTAATTCCGCTCCCACAAGCTCAGCCGACAAACATGACAGCTGTGGTGGGCAGCGCATGGGGGTGGGTGCGCTCATGGGGCAGCAGCAGTGCCGGGTCAGAGAACACACAACTTTTGGCAGCTGAGGGCCAAAAGCTGCAAGTTAGTGGTGGCTGGGGCCTCAAAGGGTGGACCTCTTGGATCTGGGGAAGATGGGGACGTCAGAGTCAACTAAGTAGTCCAGTAGAGGAGTACTGGGAGGCGCAGGAGAAGCTTCAGCCCATGGAAATCAAAGATCTTGGAGCAGGGAAACAAGACGCTGAAGCAACTCTACTGGTTCCTAGGTGGTGGAATAGATATCTCCCAGCATCTTCCCTTTGGCCAAAGAAAATGGGGCTAAGTGGACTAAGACAAAGGAAATGGGACGGTGGGACTAGAGATGTTTGGGGACGTGATACTGATGGAGACTTTTCAGATTATGGAACCCCTCCTCCATCCCCCACCCCTTCTTCCTCTCAGACTTCTCCTTTTCGGCTATTTGCACACAGCTGGAACATGGAAATCGTACCAGAACATTACGAGATCTGCTTCAACTTCCTACGCCACTTGTTTGACCTGTTTGTTGTTGGCTTCCTCTGGACTGTGTCCCCTCCTGTTAAGCTAATCCTGGAGGTGTTGGGAGTGCAAGGGGCACTGAGACTATGGTTTCATGGTATGGCCATGTTTTTTGTCTCCACAGTCGGTATGGCAGGATTACTCTGGTTGATCCAGGAGTATCTCCCTCAGTTTGCTTTTATCTACGGCATCATTCAGGCATTGGTGATCTCTGTCAGTGTTCGACAGAGTGTGATGCTAGGTGTGGAGGAAGAGAACGATCAGACGGGAAACGAGACTGATGAAATGTTTGACAGTACGGAACATAAAGAAAAGCCTGTGTCTGTTACAGACAAGGTGAAGACAAATTAAAGGTGAGTCCCGTTTTTTTTTTTTATTCTTGTTGTAATGGTAAAAGTTATGATTCAGATTTTTTTCTCTCACATTGTATTATATTTCTGTCTGTATGAACTTAAAAATAATACAGTCGTTTATTGAAGGGTTTTCAGTGTCAGGGTTAACTGTTGTTCCCCTTACACACCACAAGGCTGTTTAGTTTCTACTTCAAATACTGTTAGAAGAGGAGAAAAATACTAACTGCTCTTTCAGCTGACATTAAATTAAACTTCTGACCCGAGAGACTTCTTCAGTTCTAAAACCGAGTCCCAGGTTGTTCTCTTTGGAGGTGGCCGTTCACCCACTATTGATCGTGCGCATCATCACATTAGTAAAGGTATGAAGAAAGACGTGGATCATGATCACCAGGGGTTTTGGGTGAAACCACTGAGATACCTTGCCCCACCCTAATATATGACCTATTAAGATCATCTGAAGTAAGGTGTGAGTGGAGGTTGAGGTGCCTGGGAAGGGATCTCAACACTGCATTGTGGATGGCTGACAGTGTCATAAGCCAACACCTCTGTTCAAAGATAGTTGTTTGAAATGGACACGGATCGCCTCTTTTACTCGTCTTTCAGAACATCTGCTTTCCTGGTCCAAAATGTGAACATTGGAGTCCTTGAACGAGTGTCTTTTGTCCTTCAGGTGCACAGCTGAATGTACAGCCGAGTCCTGTCCTGTCAAGGTGGCTCTTCTGTGCTGTGCCATGTATTTGTGGAGTGGCTATTTGGTTTCTCTGATGTAGAGGTCCGAGCACTCCTCACTGCACTGAACAGCTTACGCTACATTGCTTAGCTTGTGTTTTCTCCTTTGGATGAACCAGTTTTTATCTCAGGGTGTGGTTGGATCTGAAGCACACTGGGATGTCATGCTGGGAGCAAATTCTCCTGAGTTTCTCTGACAAACCTGCTACATAAGGGTGACAGTGTTGTTCTGTTTGGCATTCCCTTTTTTCCTAGTTGGAGTCTGACCTTCTTTTTTGTGTGTCTTTGCTGATTTGATGAAGGCCCAGTTGGGATAATCACATGTTTTAAGAGCTTTCTTTAGATGTATGTTCCTTTTTTTCCCTCCTGCTGCCTTTGAGGGAATGTTTTCCAGACAGTGTTGCAGGGTCCTGATAACCTAGAGTTTGTGTTTCAGTGAGTGGTGGACGTCAAAGAGTAGGTACTGATCTGTGTGTGTGGGCTTTTGATAAACTTCAATGTTGAGGCTTCTATCTTCCTCAGTGAGTACAGTATAGTCCAGGAACAGTAACCTTATTGTCCCTATTATACCGATTGAGGGCTCAGTTACTGAACACGCTCTACATTAATTCAAATTTATATTACCTTGTAATTCATAGCCTACAAACTAAATTATGTACATTGTAAACTGTAGCTCTTTTCAAGACACTTTGTCATTATGTAAGCATATTGACATTAAGGCACTAATAATGTGGTTGAAGTGTTTAGCGTGTAATTAAGCCCTTAATCAGTATTTGATTAATCAGCCTCGCCAGGTTTCTAGGCTAACCTAGCTATAAGCTGCTGCATCAATATGCGTCTAAGCCTGAAGGTTCATAATCAGCCATTTCAAAAGCATGTCAAGCAAATGAGAGGGCCAGAGCGGTTTAATGTTTTGTGTAATGCAGTTTTTTAATTACCTTGTCAACGGTAGAAATAAAATATATTGAATTTTTTTTTGTTAAGAACTGAAGGACAGTGGTATGTGGCAACACTGCGGCAACATTAAATGTTTAGAAAAATAACAGTGACCACATATTCTGTGCTTTATTTACATAGAGTAAAAGCAAAAGTAACTTTAAATTTAAATACTTTATTATTATTATTATTATTATTATTATCTGGCATGTCTACAAAATTTTGAACACAATTACATCATAAGGGAAAATTGCTGGTCAAAGTTGAAACAGGAAATGGGTCTGTAAACCATAATGAGTGTTTGTCAGGCGAAACCTACAAATTAATACACAAGTAGAATTAAACATGTTTTACCTTTTTAAAGTAATTCTTACAACTTTATTAACTTGCCTTGCTATTCTTCAATAGTAAAATGGTCCAAATCCAAGCATTGTGATGCTTTTTATTCAGTGTGCTGCACAGATTGGCACCCGTCTTTGAATATACCTACTGATGTCTGGTGGGGTCCAGCATTTTTTGGCCTAAACCTGGCGAGGAATGTTAACAATGATTCTGCAGTCTCCACACTGCAACACGGAGGTGGGAGAATATGTTTGAGATGACAGACAGAGATGGCACCAGTGGATGTACCAAAATAGTCAAGATCGTAATGACAGGATCCCTCCCAGGAATATTCCAGCATGATTTTGATCCAAAGCACACTGCCAAACTCATACAGTTTCTAAAGAAGTAGAAAGTGTTCTAATTCACATTTCTTAGTACATGTTTGGATCATTTTAAAGAGAACGTTAGAGCAATACAAACCCCTTAAGTAAAGAGCAGGTTAAAAAATTTGTTTCTGAAGAATATCAGAAGATCTCAAGAAATCTGTGACACTGGTATCCCCCATGCTGAGGAGGATGAAGTCTCTCATCAAAAGTAAAGGTGGTGTCTGATATATTAAAAAGATGTTTAATTCAAAGGTGGACTGACTTTTGTTCCATTGATTTTCTTCTATGTGGATTTCATGTAGAAACAGTTTAGATTTTACACATGAACAAATACCTTCTGTTCTGTTCGTAGAAGTAATGTTTCTGTAAGCTGATGCAGCTTGGAATCATTTGTCATTCAGGTGCATAGAGCTGTGTTTGGTTCTGTTGTACAGTCTTCAGTGTGTAATTGACTTCTTCGTAGACATCGAGATAAGAATTACCCTCACTGCAGGTGTGCAAGCTACTGCTGACAGTTACCCTGATGAAACACACACACACAAGCTGGAGCAGCCAAGGATCAAACCACTAACTTTCTGATTAGTAGATAACCTGCCCTTACATCCTAAGCCACAGTCAACCCTCTACAACAAAGCCACTGTGAAGGAATCCACATCCACAGATGGTTTTCTCTGTTCTGCATTTACAGACTGATCATAAAAGCAGCCATGCTAAAAATAGTCCCTGAGTGTCAAACCTATTTATCCTTGATTCCAGTGTTTCTAAAGACTCGAACTGCTGGCTGATGTTGATGCGTTTATATCTGATTTCATTTTAAATCATTTGCAGCCCCACACACACACACACACACACACACACACACACACACCCATTACTGTATTCTTTTGATTGTCTGTTTATTCAGTGTGTGTCTTTTCCACAGATGGTGAAAATTTGCTGGCACTTCAGACATCCGCCAATATTCCAGCTGTATCGCACCTCCTCCAGCCCTTAGACATCACAGCAGTGGAACTACAAACAGACTGTTTGATTGCACCATGTGTTGTGCAGTGTAACTTAAGAAGTATGTTGCACATTCATCGCATATTTAGAGAAATGATACTCGTCACTTTATTGCCAGATCTGCATCTGTGCTCAGTTGATCTTATTGTTGTCACCAGAATGTTCTCACTGATAACCTTACAAAGTTTGCTATTACAACTATACTACTATTATAATAAACAGTTTAAGGGTTCATGAATGTTCAGGGAACACGCAAGTGAAACAGGAAAACGCCCAGAAGCCACTGCTCTGTCGGATTTGATTACATTTAATTATGCCTTACAGCCCCATTCAGCTGAACCTAAACTGAAGCTTGCACAACAGTAAAAATCAAGCTTGCTCTTGTAAATTCACTTGAATTCAACACTTGTTCAACTCCAAGCTATGAATCACACAGTCTACCACTGGAAAATCTGACACACTGTGCTTGGAAGTCAGGACATTACTCCTGCACTCTCATGGCAACAAAATTCAGTATCAGCCTTATACATCATTTAGAGTCTGTGATGGTACTAACCTGTGAGATTCAGTTTGTTTCCAGGACAGAGTGCTGGGTCATTAAGTTGGACAAAGTGCTAATGTGTATGTATGTGTGTTAATTGGTGTGGAAATCTGAATTTGATTAAGGGGCAAGAAGCCTGGAGCAGGCCTGAGAAAGTAGCGACCACTACTGGTGACCTGTAGCTTTAGATAGCTGTCAGTCAAGCACATGCACACTACAGCATATACTCCATTAAAGCCATGAGATCTCCTCAAGCCAACAGTGGTCTAAAATCTTTATTTTCTGAAGCCTTGTTAGACAAAAGGCAAAAGATTAATGAAACAATAGTCATAAAAGAAATAGTGGCTTCAGCATTGAGATGGTTGCTGTTTACTCTCAATCATACATCATCAGATGTTCCTTCTGCAGGTGAAACGTCTGAAACAGTCTGAACATCTTTCTGACCTGTGGGATCAAATCTTGTGAAAATCTTAGCTTATGTATGCAGGTCACACTACATGGGAACAGTACAATCATTGTTGCTTGCTGTAAGCGATATGTGAGATTTTGAACATTGACAGGAAATACCAGCAGCTCACTTTAATTTTCTTGGATTCTGCCTTATTTTCTGTGCTATGATGTTGCTTTTTTTTTGAAACTTTACTCAGAATGTAGGCCACACTCTTCCTCCACAGAAATGTCATGGATGGATTTCTCTTTGTTCACTCAGCACTCCTCTTGTATATTACTATGTTTGTCTTGCAAATATGTGGCACTAAACCATTTATTCAAAACACATGAATTTTGCTTAGCTGCATCAGCATGTGAGATGTTGAAACCTGTGGCCAGAATTAAGTGAAATATCACTGTCTTGTGTGCACATGATGTATGACAAAAACTTGGGGTGAAATAGAATTTCTATTCTTGTATAGAATAAAATCAAAAACCTAAGTGATGGTGCATTTGTAAGCATAACAGTGCTGTAACCAAATGAAAGTGAATGTGAAGTCATTAGTTGATGATTGTTTCAGATATCAGTTGTAAATCTGATGTTTTTTTTAATCTCACAGTACACTAGAAGGGTACTCGAAACTTTAAGTCATTTGGATCCTTTGGCCATGCTCCATTTCTCCATCACGATTCAGTTTTCATTTGGTATTATTTATATAATCTTGGAAACAAACAGTACTGATAACACAGCTTTGCTGAGGTGTTGAATATGTGCAAGTTTTTGTTAGACTTTGGACTTTTGTGAATTCTGATGGATGTTTTTCTGTTTTGGGGAACATAATGGAATATACAAGTATTTGAAAGTTTTTGGATTTCTATTATACATATATTAATATTGAAGTAAAAAGGCTTTTTTATAGTCACAAATTAGTGACAAATTGCAATAATGTCTTATAGTTATGACAGGTTCAAGTCCTAAAAAAAGTGCAGTTTCATTGGAGTTTATATGTGCACAGAAATGTATGCTAAAATAGAACTGTATTCAGTTGTCAGCAGATTTCACATAAACTGTATAAAGGTTTTATTGCACCAAATGTTCATTAATTCTATGTTTATACATCTTTGTTACCTTTTATTAATCACTTGCCTGTTCCTGATTAAGGAGCAGGAAGGAAAGCTACTTTATATGAGCAGCCAACACAGCAGTGTTGGATCACTGTAGGAAGGATGCCACCCATGTTTGTAGTGTCATATTAACTTAGAGGAAGTAAGGTGGGGAAGTACCTGTTGTGACTTTGACCACTTTGCAATTGAACTCAGGATCTTCTTGCTGTGAGGCAACAGTGCTAACCACTGCTCCACCATGCAGCCCAGGGCTAAAACTTATTTATTATTACTTTATAAAGTTTAGAGCCTGTTAATGTTCCAACATGGTGATATTTGTCCTCCAATAGCCACTGCGTTTAGCTGTGATTTGGGTTCAACATTTGTGGTAATATCGCTTAACATTACCCATAAAAATGAAGCAAAACATGGGCAAATGATGAGGTCAGTAAATACTTTCATTATTGGACTGAAGGATTACAATGAAATTTTATTACCAATCACTAAGTAGATTTTATGTTACTTAACATGTTTTAGGGAGTGTCCGCAGTCATTTGGCTTTTTCAGGCTCAAACAAAACCAGCCAGAAGTCTTCTGCTACTGGAAAGCAGTAACGATGCAACAACACAAAGCTTAAAATGTCAGTACTGAAAGGAAGTGCAAAGTTGCTAATAAATGAGTGTAACATTGAGCTATGTTTATGTCATATCAGTTGATGTACATATCCCCACCATTCCCCAACAAAAAAAAAATCCAGTCAACCAGAAGGAAAGCAGTTTACACACTTTACCCCTTATGCCATTTGAGGAGTCCTGGGACGGCTGGTGAGACAGCTGAGGAAGAGACTGAAAAGCAGGGCAACGGTTTATTTTTTACAATTGATCCGAGAGATTAATTATATACAGAAGTGCCCTTTATGTCTGTTGCATGCTTTAGACCACAAGGAAGACCTGATTGAGCATGACTAAATATTTTTATATTCCTATGTAATACAGAGCACACAGTAATCCATTTTAATCACAGTTCAAAACTTTAATTCACATTAAATCTCAATGTGTTTATCATATATATATACAGAAAGGTGCATTAACAGTACAAGAACAATGTACATATGTAAAAATGTGTGTACAGAAAGTGTTGGCATAAATGAATATAATTATGGTAGTGTCAGATATCAAACTTGGTCAGAAACTGTAGAGGATGATGATGATAGCGGCGTGTGCATTTAGCCAGATCTGGTCAGCAGAAACATGACAAAAATAAGCCTTCACCTCCCCCTATTCTGTATGCATGTCAGGCAGATATTTATATATTCATTGATTTTCATCACAACAATAACACTTTGCAGAAACCGGACAGAGCACAGCAGGAAAAGCACAAATACCCATCACCTTTGTAGAGGATTCAGAGCCCAAATTGTACATGTTTTTCTGGCTGGCAAGCAGCTGAATTTGACAGGAATCTGAATACTTTAGCCAAGAAATTAAGTGAGTGCACTTAGAAGAGACACCTCTTATTTGTCCACACTGCTGCTGCTGCTAACTCAGGAACACCACGTTCAAAGAAAAATAATTGAAAAAGCAATTGGGCTCGTCTTAAGCTGTCGAGCTGGATTATTTGTCATTAGTAGATGGAGCAAAGTCAGAGAGGGAGGGGTGAAAGCTAAACTGAACCAAGGCGACTGTCTGCTTTCATTCGACCACACCACAGTTCACTGCACAGGCCTCCATTCTTCACACATAATTAATCCAGGTTTGCATGATGTTAACCAACTATCATCTGTTTAATTCAGTTCATCCAAAATATTTTCATCGTGCATGAAACTCTCTAGAATATTTTAAATTAATACTAATTTTCAAATTAAATACCACTTGCATTAAAGTTTGTTTGTTACATCAGCCAATTCTGTTAAATTAGCCTGTGTCAGCCCAAATATCAGCTTAGTTAATTTTTTATTTATAACCACCTTACTGCCAAAGTCTGGTAAAAATCAGATGAGGGGCCACAAAATAAGATGAATTTGTATGACCTGGGAACTAAAGTCATACAGCAAAAGTTAAAACTCATTTTAAGTAGTAATTTTTTTGTATGTAAATTGAAACATATTTTTGCATGCATATGTACATGTGCTTAAAATGTTTACTATATTTCAATAATCTACATGTTTATTTTGTTTTTTTTTCTAACTTTCTTGTTTCTGTTGATCTATTTCTTCCTAATACAGTCACAGAGG
>VUQJ01015759.1:2974-18281 GCA_015108635.1 Andinoacara biseriatus | reverse complement strand
AAAATAAGTTGTTGGATTCTATGATTGAAAGGTTACGGTTTCAACTTTTAAATTAGGCTCGAGACTGAGCAGAGCTACACTGAGCATTTCTGCATGCAAATCACACAGACTGAGCCAAAAAGATTAGTATTCAAATGAATACATACACTTACTTGTTAGATTTTTAAATCAGCAAAAACAAACGTGATATTTGTCCAAGAACATAACGCTTAGTTTTTGTCCCACTTTTGTAGAATTGTTTGTTCGTTGTGATGCTCAGTTTGTGGGCTCCAGCTGGAATCAGTGAATCATGAGTCAAATCAAAATGTCTTAGGCACTTTGTTATGGTGAGTGGACCTCTGACATACAGTAAAAGATTTTCTTGCGTGGAAATTATTGTTAAATTGTGTTGTTTCTAAGGGTTCCACAATAGACATTATTGCATGAACAAGTGGTCTCATAATAGAAACCTGCAGCACATCGCTGTAAACACTTGTGAAGCTGTGAATCCAAAGCATGATAGGGACATGTGACCATCAGTCCTTCAAAGAATACTAGGAGCACCTCTGAGTACAACACAAGGCAATGCAATAGCAGAGCAAAACAACTCAACAAGGTTGTTCAAAAAGGCAAAAGGGAATGTATTCTGCTCATTTCCATGTTTATTTGGGTCATGGTAATGTGCTAGTAGCCTGGTGTTTTTGATTCTCTGGTTTTATTAATCTATTTATTCTAGGCTTCTTTGGTTATCTTGTAGCTGTTTTGATTGTATTTTCCTTAAATACATTGGAGTTCTCAGTCTTTAGTGCTTGTGATCGCTCCATTTATTTTTTCCTTAGTTTCAGTTTCCCCGTCCTGTAATAAAGGCTCCAGTAATAAAGGACCGTCAGCTTCAAAACAACATGTGATGAACAAATCACTTCCATCGTGGATGCAAGTTTAGCTTAATGTTAATATTTACTATTAGAACAGCAGAACAGGTCCGATTTAGGTTGTGTAGACCTCAAACATCATTTACTTTATTTCTTACTCGGAAAGAAAACAGAAAATGTAACATGTAATGACTTCTACATGATGCAGGCTAGCGCGCAACTCTTCATTTACTTGCCCTCTGGACTGTTTTGGGTCAATGTCAAGCTATTGGTGCAAGTACTGGCATCATTTAATATTATCCCAGTGAGCAGGCACGCTGGATTCAGGGCTCTGTTGAACTAAGACATTTAAGCTACCAGGGATGTTCTTGTTAGCACTATGCTTGGCTGTCAGAATTAATCATGCATCACAAATTTTCACCACACATAATGGTGCTGGAACCAGAGCTGGAAGAAGGAGCTGTGTTTGTTTCGCTTACCTTTGGTATCCAAACAATGGAAATGGGAGGGGGAGGAAGACGAAGAAAAAGAAGGGCCGCGGGAGGAAGAGCCAGCGCAGTAGGACAGCACCGAAAAAGAGAGAAAGAAAGACACATTTATTAGAATATGAGTGAGAAAGGAGTGTGTTTGGAATTTGAAGTGGCGGCTCAGAGATGTAAACAGGACAAGAAAAAAATGTGACCCACCAACCAAACAAGCATATCTTATGAGCTGACGTATCAGCAACCGGAGCGACACCAACTGGCTGTTCAGCAGTCGGGACAGCCGGTTCATTAGCCAGGTGAACTGGTTAGTTTGGTAGGTAATCAGGCCTCCAGTCTGCATTGCTCAGTCAGGCTAAAGTTCAGATATCAGTATTCCTGAGCAGGATTCATCACATCACCGGCACTCTGTTTATTCAGCAGAAATGCAGCCAAACAGAGAGCAGATGTGAACGCAGCTCAGCGTGTTATTGGATGATTGACTGTGCTTCCTGAAGGATGATGTGACAGAATACAAAAGACTTCATGAAACCAACATGGCTGCAGCTGAATGTTAAACTGCACAGCCCATCTCTGCTCACCGTGGGGGTCCTGCTGTCTGTGCTCTGTGTGCGTGTGTGTTACATCAGCGCACTCACTGGAGGCTGGTTCATCTCCATTGTACCCGAGGATAATTCCAGCACATTTGTTAAGGTTGCTGAATAAAGTGCTTCTGACTCAGAGGTAAAACAGAGGTTTTTAAAAAGGGAAGAGAAAATCACAGCTGGAATAAATGTTTATGACAGGTTATGAAAACTGAGATATGAGTGGACGGGGCCTTTGGATACCAGTGATAATCAGCTGAAGTGTAACCGTATGACTCTGGATAATGCAAGCTTTAAAATATGAGGAGTCTGACGAGAGCGGTCGGTTTGTACAGTTAAATCTTACGGTTGTCATCATCATTTGACTCGGGGAAATGTGAGAGTCGGGGCACCGAGGGGACGAGCGGCTCCCTTGGGGTGATGAAACTCAGAGTCAGAGACTGATCTCAGCCAGTGCCAGTGACACACACAAATACATGAGCTGAACAGGACTGAGCAAAAAGGTGTAAAACTGCAAAAGGAGTCCAAACATCATTTAATTTTAAGGGAAAGTACATGTTTTGGGGGGCAACAACTACTGAAGAGAAACAAGATTTTCAAAATCCAAGCAAAGTGCCATCAAAATGCAGAATTTAGAGGTGTCTTTGTGCAGCCAATCATTTCAAATAGTTTAGAAAGAGTTTTAGAGAATGACATCATCCAGTGAGCACAGAGTTAGTGACTTTTGGTTTGTACACAATGGATTACAGAGGACCACGTTCACTTGTTCACACTGAATCTCATAAAGCAAATGTTATCCACGTGTTGGACTGCATAGCATGCATCACTTTTGTATCACGGTGGCAGCTCTGCTTTGCATGAGTACGGTGATGCCTGCACCCCCTTCTTGCCCCCATCTGCATCCTGTGGTGGAGGTTGTGGGCATGTCCTCCCTCACTACACCCATGAACCTCCTCTGAAGACTTGGTCTTTTCCTCCTACCTGGCAGCTCCATCTTCAGCAGTGCATCCACTCTCCCTCCACTGCACGTCTAAACCAACTCAACCTCGTCTCTCTAACTTTGTCTCTGAACTGCTCAACCTGAGGTCTTCAAGATGAGATGGAGCCTGATTATTCAACTATTCACTTCTAAAGTTTTATACAGAAAAAATGATGCCATCTTCACACCCTGAACGCACGTATTGAAGGTCTTCTGTTAAAGAATCTAAAACATGTACGACCTCCCCTTGAGAAACCATTTGTTGGTTTCTCTACAATATTCTGCAAACTTGAAATAATATATGGCATTTCTCAGTAAATATAAAAGTGAACTGAAGTGGACAACATGGAAGCTTCTTGCTTTCTTGCTTTTCTAAAGGATTTTGGAGGGTTTATTGGTCTGTATGAAGTCAATATCTTTTCACTGTGGGACTGTTGGTTGAGCAACTTTGGGCTCTGGCAAATTGTGTGTGGCATTTTTCAATACTTTTTGACAGTTCTATGCTAAATGATTAATGGTGTAACAGTAGAAAAAAAATGAAACTAAAGCCATATAAAAAAGAAATATGTGGGCCTGTTTCATTGCTTTTGGCTGCTTTCCTTGAAAAACAACTTATAGCATCAAAAAGGTGACATACTTTCCTACGGATTTGATGGACAGCAATATAAAAATCAAGTTTTGGTAATGAAGCTTTGAAAGGACAAAACAAAATGTTGTACAGCTGTTGAATCTTATTGACCATCTGCATCATTAATGTGCTGACAGAGAGGCAGCTGCTCAGAGTTTCATGAAAAAGTTGCAAAAAAGTGTTGTTCAAATGGGGCGAATGGTGGTGGTGGTCAGGGGGTTCCCTTATGCTATCGACTCACAACCACCTGTCCTAAATTAAAGACCATTATCTATTCATCAAAATGAATAAACATCAAATAAGTTTGTAAGAATTCAAGATGATGTCCTGTCGTCATGGTGGTACGAACTGACACTGCAGATAGAAACTCTCTTTTCTGGTGTCTTTTAATGTTGTTTTGTGTGTACACAACCTATTTGGATGGCGTGAAACTTGCATATACCAGTGCAGAGTTAAGGTGTGTTGGATTTGCAAGTTGAACCGACATTACAAAGGACTTTCAACAATTACAATTACACTACATACCGCCATAAATAGTGAGACCACCGGGCTCTCACTTGATTGATGTCGGGCCTAGAAGGCGGCGCAGAAGAAGAGAACCGAGACAGAAGCGGGGGCTGCAGAGGGGGTCTGCTAGGTAGGCTAAGGAAGCAGCCCTCAGACCGGCTCTACCCAGCATTTTCATGACCAACGCCAGATCTATTGTCCACAAGACAGACGAATTGGAATTGTTGATGGCGGAGAACCACTATATTCGGGACTGCTGTGTGACTATTGTAACAGAAACCTGGCTTCATTCACTTATCCTGGACGCAGCGGTACAGCTGATGCACCGTAGCATGCGCCGCTTTGACAGGACAGCCATCTTCGGTAAGACCAGAGGGGGAGGACTCTGCATTTACGTGAATCAAGGCTGATGCACTAATAGCAGAGTTGTAAATACACATTGCTCTCCTGACTTAGAGACAATGACTGTCATGTGCAGGCCTTTTTATTTGCCGAGAGAGCTGACAGTGGTGCTGGTTACTGTTGTCTATATAGCTCCTGATGCCAATAATAACACAGCGCTCTTGCAGCTTCATGATGTGATCAGCAGGCAGCAGAGAGCACATCCTGAAGGTGCTTTTATTGTGGCTGGGGACTTTAATCGGGCCTGTTTAAAGACTGTTTCACCCAAGTTCATGCAATATGTGCAAGGCCCCACCAGTGGAGGAAACATATTAGATCTGGTTTATTCAAACTTAAAGGGGGCATATCGAATAACACCACTCCCCCACCTGGGGAAGTCTGGCCATATCTCACTGTTCAGTGTTCCAGCTTACAAACCACTCAGAAGAGGATCAAACCAGCCATGAAGACATTGAAAATATGGCCAGAGGGAACGCTCAGGCAGGTGCAAGACTGTTTTAGCGACACGGTATGGTCCGTTTTCGATCACCCGGAATTAAATGAACACACTGAGACTGTACTGTTGTAAATTAAGACCTTCACTGACAATGTGACAGTGGACAAACAGATCAGGGTGTATAAAAATGAAAAGTCATGGATGACAGCAGAAATGCGAACACTGCTACGAGCACGAAACTCCGCCTTTAAGGCGTGTGATCAAGACCGGTATAACGTGGCCAGGGCGAACCTTGGGAGGGGAATCAAAGCGGCCAAGAGGGACTTTAAGAGGAGGGTGGAGGAGCATCTACTTGATAAAAATCAGAGATGGATGTGGCAGGGACTACAGCACCTAACGAATTATAGGGAGAGCGCAGTAGAGATGGTAAACGCCAATGCCAAACCGGTGGAAGAATTAAATCACAGCCCTCTAACACTCATGTGCCCAAGTTGCTGGAACATCAGGTGAGAAGGGTGTTGAAAGCTGTAAATCCAAATAAAGTGGCAGGATCAGACAGGGTACTGGGCAAGGTGTTGAGTGCTTGTGCTGACCAGCTGTCCGGAGTCCTCACAAAGATTTTTAACATCTACTGTTCCATCCTGCTTGAAAGCAGCCACCATTATTCCCGTGCCCAAGAAAGCCCCCATAAGCAGCCTCAATGACTACAGACCGATGGCATTGACCTCTGTGGTCATGAAAATGCTTTGAGAGGCTTGTCCTTCACCACCTCAAATCCTGCCTCCCCCAGAGCTTTGACCAGCATCAGTTTGCTTATAAGGCAAACGGGTCAACATCTGATGCCATCACCACTGTCATACGTGCTGCTGCCAGTCACGCAGAGAAAAAAGGGAATAATGTCAGGATGCTTTTTGTTGATTTTAGCTCGGCATTTAGCACCATTCTGCTGAGCATTCTTTTCAAGAAGCTGACTGACTTGGGGTTCGCACCCCTCACCTGTCATTGGATCTACAGCTTCCTGACAGATCGCCCGCAGACAGTGAGAGTGGGGACCTCCAGATCCTCCACCCAAACACTCAGCACTGGCTCGCCTCAGGGCTGTGTGATAAGCCCCTTCCTCTACGCTCTATACACACATGACTGTGTCCCCCATCACCAGTCAAATATCATAGTTAAATCTGCAGATGATATAACATTGGTGGGTCTCATCTCTGATGACAATGAGATAGAGTACAGGGAAGAGGTTCGGAGGCTGGCATCCTGGTGTTCAGCAAACAATCTTCTGCTAAACACCAACAAAACCAAGATAATGGTGTTGGACTGGAGGAAGAAAAGGGTGGACCATGCCCCACTGCAGATGAATGGTGCTTGTGTAGAGAGAGTCCCGTGTTTCAAGCTTCTTGGGGTGCATGTGGCGGACAACCTAACCTGGTCTATGAACACGTCAGCGGTGGTCGCCAAGGCTCAGCCAAGGCTACACTTGTTAAGACTATTTAAAAAATGCCACCTGAAGGTAAACCTGTTGCAGACTTTCTATTGCTCCACGATAGAACGTGTGCTGGGATACTGCATCGCGGTGTGGTATGCTGGCTGTTCTGCAAGGACCAGGGCTAGGAAGATCCTGGGCGATCGATCCCACCCCAGCCAAGTTCTCTTCAACCTCCTGCCCTCTGGCAGAAGATACAGGGCCCTGAAGAGCCGGACAAATCGGCTCAGAGACACCTTTTTTCCCAGGGCTAATACACTTCTAAATGATGCTCTGAATATTAGAAGGTGGAAATAATTGCAAGTGTAGAGCGGGGGAAAGCAGAGTTGTGTATTTTAAGGGTGGGTTGCTGGGCAGGGTGTACGTATGTATGTACATATTTTGTTTATTTATTTTATCTGTTATTTATTTATTTTAATTTATCTTTAAGACACTAGAGAGACTGCTCACATTATTTTGTTGTCACATGTACAATGACAATAAAGGATATCCTATTGTATTCTATTCTAAAATCAGTTTATCAGTCCAGTGAGGAACTAAAAGGAAGAAGTAACCTCTAAACACCTGTTGGGTGCTTGCTAAAGAGTCTCATTTTTGGAAACTAGAAGATCTTAGGGTATCTTTCAAATGAAGTTTACTGCATTACAGTTTTCTTTTTAAAAGATTTCCATTTGGTTGTTCCAACTAAGCAAACACTGTGTAACAAAGGCTAGATATTAACCCCACCCCCCAAAAAACCAAAAACAAATCTTATCAATGTTAAGAAGTTAAATAATATGGAGTTGGCCAACTGAGAAAGCAGGGAAACCTGCTGCTGATTGGCCAAAATATTAGCCGCAGATGTGAAAGAGGATTACAGTACAGCACACATGCTACAAATAAGTAGTTGCATCTTTTCTACACGTACTCACACACATTCATCATGAGGTATTTGATAAGAATGTTTTGCAGCCTCACCATAATAACCTGTGTAAGTAGAGGTGACATAATAATGGCCATTTGTCAAAGCTAATGATTCCTGCCTGTCAATGTCTCAGCTGCTGTCACTTTAATAGATGGCCTCGGCCCACTCGGCTGGTGACACCAAAGGTTAGGCCGCTGTTTGCTGGTTAATAATGAGAGCCAACGCTGCCGCTGATGGGAGATGAACGAGCTGTGTACTTCCACTGTCCCGGCCTCTTTTCCTCCTGACAGATTGTCCTCTGGATTTATTTGGCTCATCTGGAAGAGCTTCATTGTGCTTTGATTTGGGTCTCACCGGGCAACGCTCATTGCTTTACTGCACAACTCACCAGTCAGTCATTAGCTAGGTCTCAGTAGAGCGCCTCATCCCACCACTGGTCCAAGCCAGTCACTGTTCCACACAGATCTGTTACGCGAGTCATTTTTCCTCCTCACTCAGAGATAAATGAGTTACCACTTCTGTTCCAGATGACAGAATTTAAACATCTGCTCCCTCCAACAATAAAATTGATTATTTTTGTCATTCTAGATTTAATTGATCTGGACAACTGGCACATTTTCAAAGCCTTGTGGGTGCTTATTTCTTCCGTAAAGCCATTGATGACAGCCATTACCCTGATTCAGTTTGGTACCGTGGAAACATTCCTCTTGTTGGGCATTTGAGACTACTGACTGCTATTAGAAGCACTGGAGACCAATTCAGTTCAGTTAAATTTTATTTGTGTAGCACCAATTCACAATAACAGTCACCTAAAAGTGCTTTATATTTTGAGGTAATGACCATACAATATTGCAAAGAAACCCCAAAAATCAGACAATCCCCTCTTAGCAAGCACTTGGTGAAAGTGGGAAGGAAAAACTCCCTTTTAGCAGGAAGAAAACCTCCAGCAGAAACAGGCTCAGGGAGGGGCAGCCATCTGCCACGACCAGTTGGGGATGAGGAGAGAGAGACAAGACAATCCGCTAATTATATAAGACTCAGTTTTGACTTGTAATTTTTAATCTACTGGTTTACCATTTGGTTGCTGTCATCTCATATTCCAGAAGTGGACAGTGATTGGGTAGTGACCTGTTAGTCATAAGGTAGCCGTGCCCTAAAATGTGCCCTGGTTTACTGGCAATTCTATTTTAAAGGGGCCATAATTTATCAAAATGAAAATCATGCTGTACTGAATGAGACTTGGAACCATAAACTCCTCAAGGAAATGTTTCCTGATGCCACAGCTAAGGTGAGAAATAACTTAATTTTATGAAAAACAATGGGAGATTTTTTTTTTCTTGCAGCTAGAGAAGTTACCCCCTGCAGTCTGTTACAAAGAATGCTTTATTCACACTGGTCCTGGTCCTGTGTCATAGCAGCTTACTGCTATGACAAAGTATTTAGCGTGCAAATCTTGGCTGATCCCTTTGATTACTTTTTCAATATGCTATTAAAAACCCTTTGTTTGGGCCACAATGATAGGTTAAAGGGTCATAGGAGCCTTTGGATTTGTTAGAAATGAATCCAAAGATGATGAAACATGAAAACAAGTGAAAATGTAACACCATGCTGCCAGCCTGCAGCACTAGTAGCCATATTAGGAGCAGCGGGAGCGGGTGGACAGACATCTACTGAGATAAAAATCATATTTGCAGGGAATATTCCATCATTTTTGGGGAAAACAGTAATTTTATGCAATCATTTTCTCTAAAAAAAATAATAAAAGTTTAAATGAAACTGAAGTGAGGAAAACAGTCTGTTTGTGAGTAATACAAGAAGAACGTGCGAGCTCCAAAAATGATGCACCATCTCTGTAGGGTGGGTGTGTGTCATCTTCTATTTAGTGTTCAATAATTCAAGCCAGCTTGATCCACTGATGGCTTGTTTATATGTGAAAAGTCTTGAGATAGATTCTGTGAACACTCCCCGGCAAGTTTAACTTTAATGCCAGCAAACACTTCATAAGAGCAGGTTGTCACATTGATCAGAACGCTGATATGTTGCTTTTGGAAAGATGGCCCTCTGTTGTTTGACAAGCTGACCTTCTGTTTGCTGTGAAGCTTCTGCAGAATCAACTGAGTAATAAGCAAAGAGAGTGAGCGTGTTACTTTGTAAATAGAAGACCAGCCACACTGGCTGGTTTTCAGTTTCTTAAATTTGTTTTCAGTCTAGGCAGCAGCTCAGTGCTTCCTCCCACCCCAGTCAGCCCACATCAAGCTTCTGAATGCTTCTGACTTCTGTTGGAGGGAAAATTAAACAGAGTGCCTGTTATTTGGTATATAAAGACATGCAACACTTTGCTCCCCTCTTAAAGTGGCAGACAAAAATATGACAAGTTGTGACACTTTTCTAAATAACCAATGCCTCCTGCTCTGCAATGACAGCTTTATCGCGCCTGTCTATTCAAAGTTTGACACGTGGGCCTCCAAAACTAAAAGAAAAAGGGGTGCTTCATGTTTGTAAACTAAATTGGACTCAGCTTTACTTTGACGTCAGTGTCAGTGGAATTAAAGAACATTT
Organism: Andinoacara biseriatus; assembly: GCA_015108635.1. NCBI lineage: Eukaryota > Metazoa > Chordata > Actinopteri > Cichliformes > Cichlidae > Andinoacara > Andinoacara biseriatus. Next base: position 8,463 of record VUQJ01015759.1, on the reverse strand, counting down.
TAGATACAGTAACAGAGCCATGTAAACACGGGTGATGAGGATGCCCGGCGATGAGGATGTCATGGTCCAAAGGCAGCTGTTAAGTCCAGTAACACTAGTAGCACACAATCACCAGAGTCGGTGGCTAACAAAATATCATTCAAAACCCTTAACAGAGATGACTCAGTGCTGTGATGAGTTTTAAACCCAAACTGAAACACTTCCAGAACTGCATGTTCATCCAGGAATGTCTTTAGTTGAAGAAAGACAATCTTTTCAAGGATTTTAGACAAAAATGGTAACTTGGAAATGGTCCTAAAGTTGCAAAGAAAACATGGAAAGAAAACTGTGCCTACTTGCTTTTCTTTCAGGGCTTTGTCAACAATAGAAATCAATGAGTTAAATCTAAACATTTAAGCTAACACTGAACAGGATTTGAAGGTAAAATCTCAGATTTACGTTCAGTTCCTTGTCAAAATATTGACTTTAGCTTTGAAAATTGCTCATTTGGATTTGAAATTAAATTGTAAAGCTGATTTTTTTTTTGTTTTTTTTAAAATCAGCTGCTAAACGCTTCAGCTAGACGAAAAACTTCCCCAGCTTTATATGTCAAACAGAAAAGACAGTCTGAGAAAAGATAAGAGTTTTCCCTTTGTAAATGAATCCTGGATTTACTCATCACAGGTGAACTTTACTTACTTCGCAGTGTTTTTTAAAAAGGTCAGCATCTTCCTTTGTGAAGCAGCTTCAGTGTGCTCTACTCCACACGCTTCTCTTTGACATACAGAAGAAATACAATCAAATATACTGTGAAATCCCACCACCAACCGTGTAAGTAATAGCTGTTACATGCTTTTAGTTTAGTCACTGAGCAGGAAGAGTGTTTGGCATCAGCCTGACTCAACCACTTTCCATGCAAATCAAACGAGAATAGATATTATGTATCTGTTTGCAGAAAAAAAGGGAATCCAGAGAGAAAGACATCACATCTGAACTTTACTTTTCTGCCAGCAATCAATGAAAAAAAAGAGAAGCTGGGACATTTTACAAAAGGTCAGCTGAAACCTCAGACTGTGCTTGGGCTGTGTGAATGCTGGTTTCACGTGCAGCTTTAAAAACAAAAGCTGACACGCATACACAGCAACATGAAAGCTCCTGCACTCGACTGAAAGCTTTTTTCAACACGTCACTTTAAATGACATGTTTGATCAAGGGATGCTGCTGCTGTTGTTGTTAACAAACCAGATAGAGGAAAAAGGATCTGATGTGTTGACAGAGCAAAGCGACATGCACAGGATGAATGTTTCCAAAGAGCTTTGAAACGCTGACACGTCCATTAAAGTATTGCAATTGGGAAGCCGTCTTTATGCTGGAAAGCAACGTGCTGAAACAAAGCCCAGCACATTAGCAACAGCAAAATATACTGAAGGTTCATAGTGTCGGCAACAGCGTGCTGCGTTTTAAATGTGGTGCTTTGACTTGTTTATGGCTTTCTTCTGTTCATGTTACCCAAATCTTATCTGCAAATGCCCTCACCACAGGCTCAGACTTCCCATCCAACACCCTGTGGTTTCCCCAAAGAATATTTGGGATTTTCTAAAATCTACACAAGCTCAAATATATACACACACCCCACCACCAATTTTTGGTTAAATGTCTATTAACAAGTTGCAACTTGATCAAACATTTTTGGCAGCCATAAACGAGCTTCTGGCATTCTTGATTGTGATACATCTGAGTAACTTGTATTTATGTACAATTGTTTTAACTTATGATCTTGGAATCTGCAGTTGTTTAGAAATTGCTCCATTACTGAAAATTTGTAGACTATGCTTAAGGGCCAGATCAGTGCCAGGAAACCAAGCAATTTAAGCCAATTCTCCCAAAAAGAGTGGCCAAATATCCAGCCAGAATTATGCCAGAAGCTTGTTGGTGTCTCATTGAGGAGTAAATTGCTGAGGGACATTTAACCCTGTATGTACACGTTTGAACCTGTATGGAGTTGAAAAAAATCCCCCCCCAAAAAAATCAAATTTGTGCAATCAACCTTTGTTTTTGTAAAGGCTTTAAGGATGTATGCGGTACAATCACTCCACCCTGGAAAAAGAACAGTTCAAAGAAATCATTAAAAGCCTAAAATTAGCATCGCGTTCATGCCCATCATGAGTGGATGTAGACTTCTGACCACAGCTGTAGACAAAAGAAGATATATTTGGTGCTGGGATATTTCTGTTTTCCGTTTGCAATACAAATCTGCAGACTTGCATTTTTCTTTTTTTACACTCCCATTCCACATTTGCCATATTAATGAAAACAACAGAAAACCCAGTCTAAAATTTAAGGCCAAACAGCCATCGATTCCCTGCTTAGCTTTTGACTTTTGCCCTCACAGATCTGTTAGCAGCGATGTGTTTCTGGGGCACATTTCAGTGCACTTTCCTGCATTTTGTGGGAGCCTGAGGTGCATGTGCTGCCCTCTGGAAATAAATTATACAACCAGTGATGATGCTTTGCCCTGAAGCGAACTACCGACCGTCCTCCCACACAAGACAAGCACTTACATCACAGACGGATGGCAAGAACAATGTCTGCTGCTAACCAAGGTCAATTGTTATTCTCCAGCACAGCACTTACTCTCTGTTTGTGTGCCCAGCTCTCACACACTGTGCTCAGCACACACACACACACACACATGTACAAGTGTGTGTGGGCATATGTAAATATGCGTGAGGTCAAGCTTTGACCCCCGCAGCGCTCATTCAACACCGAGAGAACATTTCAAGGAGATGCTTGGGGATTTGAGGCTTGGGGATTTGAGGCTTGGCAGGGTTGGCAGAGAGAAGGGCACTCGCTGGCTGTTACAAATCCACAGCAGCCATTTGTGATTCCAATTCTGCACCTGTAAGTCAAAAGTGTAATAGGCACCCTGCAGCTGCTAAATGTGCACTCAGTCATCTGATTGTACCCCCCGCCACATATATAAAGACAGGGAAATTTATGTCAGTGGTGGATAAATCAATAGGAGTCATCAACCTTTCAAACCATAACATTTAAGCATCTTTAACTCCTCTAAAATGTCTCTGCAGGGCCACCGTACATGCTCCCCGAACTATTAATAATGAAACCAAACCACCAGATCAGCTTCAGTCAGGCTCCTGATTGGCTGTTTAAATTGCATTGTGATGGCAAAACACTATATGTGTGTCCAGCCCTGTACACCCTGTGCAGGCCGTCAGTCTTTGCATGGCTAACACAGAGAAACCATTCACATTCACATTCACACCTATGGGCAATTTAGAATCACCAGTTAGCCTAACCCCGCTAACTGCATGTCTTTGGACTGTGGGAGGAACCTGGAGTAGCCGGAGAGAACCCACACAGACACAGGGAGAACATGCAAACGCCACACAGAAAGGCCCCCAGATGGGGGATTCAAACCCAGGACCTTCTTGTTGTGAGCCAACAGTGCTGCTCTCTGTATATGTGTATTAGCAATTCTTATTAGTCCTTTAGTAAGCTAAACTGTGTTTACCCCAGTCCTGGCTTCTCTCCATTGGCTCTGCACACATTTGTGAATTGATTTTAGGATTTTACTCCAGCCAGCGGGCAGCTTTTTTTCTATTTTTTCTATTTTATTCATTGTTTTTTATTATCAGTTTTGTCCTTTTTTTGTTTTGTTTTGTTTTGTTTTTCATATTAATATTGATATTTGTTTCTGGTTATTGTTAGAACCTAATTTTAATTCAATTAGGACCACTAAAGTCAAGAAGATTTTCCATCTGTGTCTACAGTTTGGATGTATAGCTGTTTTCTGGACCTCCCCGTCCTCCCACATTTATCACACATTCTCTGGGCCAAATAGCCTCTGGGTCATCCAGCCATTTGCTTACTTTGCTCCACCACTGTCACCAGGACATAGACTGAGGAGGTGCATTCACTACAGATTACCTTCATCACTGACTATATTGGATGTCTTGGATATCTAACCGTAACAAATTCTTCCACTTTGCATGCCTATATTTTAACATGTGACCTTTCTAGGGTGTATCCAACCTCTCACCCAATGACAGATGCAATAGGCTCGACTCCCATCATAATCCTAAATTGAAAAAAAAAAAATAGAGGACTGAATGGATGCTCATGTTTTTGCAGTAGATTTTGGAGCTCGACTCTGCTGCTAAAACCTGAAGGCTGATCATGTCAGATCAGCTCTTTCCAGAGTTGCTTAAATATTTACCAGAAGCCACGATGTCAGGGGAAGAGGAGATTCAGTTTGGATTCGATTGTCTTGGGTTAATTACACCAATTCAAATGAATGCATGTGTGAAAGGTCAGCTCTTATAATCAAGCAGACTATCTATTCCTCTCCTCTCCCTTTCTCCCTTTTTCTCATCTTCATCAACTTTCTTTATAACCCTCTTCAAACCACCTGAATTATATCATGTATTTTCCTCTTCTCTACCACTTTTCCTCTTAAACCCCTTGAATCCTAACCTTATGCCTTGTCATGTCTTCTTTCCATCCCTACTCCACTCACAAAGGCCCTCAAATTATCTCTTGTTCCTTTCTTGCTTCCTCTTCCACTTTCCTCGCTTCCTTTGCCCTCCGGTAATCTCCCACTCTCTTTCCAACCTGTTATTAGTCTTGTTCATACTCATCTCTCCAGCTCCTCTCCTCACGAGTCTCTCCATCTCGTCATCCTCACCTTGCCCTCGCTAACCTCACTTCTAATTTCGTGCATTACTTTTTGATGCTATGTTATAGATTATTCAAATAATTTTGCTTCCAAACTAGGCTGCAGCTCTTTCCCTCGCTCCCCATGCCACTTTCATTGTACATCCTGAGGAAATGATTAGCTTTGATGCACTACCCTGTACTGTATGAGAGCATATATGTGTTTTAGAGCTAGATACAGAGAAAGACACACACACTTCAGTGAGTCTGTGTGTCTGTATTGAGAGTGTGTACATGGAGATTTATTTGATTTGAGGCGTAAGGATTCGAGAGTCTGAACCATAAAGAAATATCTGCAATAAATTTCTATTCACAAAGTGCTCTCCAGTCTTTTTAGGGATTAATTTCCATTCATTTCTGCATTAACTTAGGTGTGTGTGACAACTGCCAGTGGATCTGCTGCCAAATGTATTCATTATTATGTGGCATTCAAATATTTGAATATATATTCTGTCATCAGTTAAAAACTGTCTTATAATTTACTGAATAGTAAAAAATGAAAAGTTTGGTCAAGTTTAATGAAACAATTAAATAAATCCAGATTTTGGCAAAAGGTTTATATTTTAACTTTCATGCCTGCATTGGTTTATCTTCCTTCCCTGCTGCAGTGATGTTAGAGGTCTACTGTATGGAGTACCAATACATTCTATGGTGTGCCAATACATCATCAATAATACTTGGTTTTGGTTCAAATGGTCAAATGGCCAAACCAGGTATCTACCTTTGGAGCTAAAAAAAAAAAAAAAAAAAAAAAAAAAATCTCCCCCAAAAGGTTT
>VUQJ01015749.1:14831-25855 GCA_015108635.1 Andinoacara biseriatus | reverse complement strand
ATATTTTTTTTTTTTTTTAAAAATATATATATATATATATATATATATATATATATATATATATATATATATATATATATATACATACATGAAATACATGAAACATTCATATCTTTATACTTCAGCATTTTCAAAGCTTTATTCAAATGATCAGATTTTCTTTGTTTTAAATTAACAAATTTTAAAGCTTTTTAACTCCTTCAGTCACCTTGGACACAATTATGTACATCGCTTTCTAGAGTTAATTACTGTACTGTAATATTCATTTTCTGACATCTCCCACCTAAAAAAATGATGTAGGTGGAGGATGAATTTTCTTCATTCCTGAAAGGGTTAAAACATTGTTTGAATGTTACTTTTCACTTCATGATTAAAGAAACTTATCGAAATAACCTCTACGTTGGTCTCATGATGCGATCAACAAGTTCAGAGATTTGGTTTAAGAAAGTCAAAAAGATTTACCTGATTTAAATTTGGCTACTAACCCCACTCAAGTAGTAAATTTGTAAACTGATATAGCATTCTCAGCACTCCTGCCAAGCTTGGAACGCTCCCTGGAAAGTTCCTTTTAGAAAGTGTATCAAACACCATCTGCAAAATATGCTGGACTGACTCTGCTCTGTCAGAAACAGCAACCCTTCAACTTGAATTTCATTCTGGGGAAGAGGAAGACATTGCAGAAGGCGGCTTGGGGTAAAAAATGCTAAGATATTTTGCGCTGTATCGCTGCACATTCTTCTCACATGTTATTAAATATCATAAAATGACACACAGAATTTTTAAAATTTCTACACATGGCATATAAAATGTGCTGCATTTAGAAACCCAAAATATCCTGTTGCAGGGAGCTAAGCAGGCATTTAGGGTGAGTGGGAAGCCACTGTGCTGCAGTGCAGGTCATGTTCAGGGTACATTAAGTTAGAACTTGACAGACTAGGGGACAAAATTACAGCGCACAACCCCAATAAATGACAGCGAATGGGCTTTCTCCTAGCTGCGCTTAGTTCTTGTTACATTATATCACCAAGCCACGTTACCACAATGTTACATACAGACACAGACATACTAGCTAGTTGAAAACATTACCTAAAATTCCAGAACTCATGAATTCTACTCTAAAGTACTACTCAAATGTTGTGGTAACACTCATCAACCATTCTGTTCCTCAAAACAATTGATTGATCTTAAAATGAAGCTAACTGATGCCAACAAAGCAAGGAAAGACCTCGTCAGGCAAGTTATCAAAGTAGACTTTAACACTGACAATCAACTACTTTTAAAATTATAACCTGTAGGCTTTGTCAGGACCCTCACAGTCTCCTAAACCCAACGTCGATGAAAATTTGTGTAGTGATCTTAAACATGTTGCGACACCTTACAAAGTTAACTGCAAGAATAGTAGATGAAAATCAAGAGCAGAAAGTCTCTTAACAGCTGTCACTTAACAGTCTCTTACAAGCTGTGACTTTTATAAAAGTAGCGACTTACAGTAGCTTACGTCTGTGTAGATTCTCAGTCATCCAGGTCATCGTAGTCTCTGGAGCTTGAAAAAGGGCAACTGGACTTCTTTTTGTTTCTTGAAGACGTTACACCTCTCATCCGAAAGGCTTCTAATTTTGGAGATGCCATAGTTAAAATTAGATTTTTTTAAACTTGTGAATCAATGTGTTGACATCTTTACTAAAAACCATTAAAGGTGTCATTTGACACCACAAACCTTTGTCAGTAACAGAATCTACCAGATACACGGTTGATTTTAGTTTTGTGAGTTGAGAGATGCTCTGTTTTTGATGTGCAATGTCACCTTGTGGGGATAACTGAACTTCTGTCTGTTTTGTCTTTTCATTAATTATCTGCCAGTATTCGAGCTGTGAGTGGACGTGGATTGCTTTTGCAAGTTAAAAGCATTTTAATATGTTCATAACTACAATGTGAGTCATTTCCACCAGTCACAAGTTAATTTGTCACTTCATGATATGTTCACTTCTTTAAAAATGTTACTCAAATATTTCAACAGTTTACTGTATCATGGAACATATTTGTGCTATTTGTTGAGTAAAATTCTTTAGAACAAAATTGATTCACTTAAACCTTTAATCAAAACTGGTTAGTGAGGCTGCATATGACCACTGATGATTACAGATGTTGTAGCATGTTTTTTGCTAGCCCACTTGCCCCACCAATCTTTGAATATAAAGAAAAGAAAAGATATAAGCAGCCTGTGATTTCAATTTATAACTTTGAATTTTGGTGTGATTTGTGTCAATAATTCTTTTCATCAAGTTCCATGAAATGTACAAAATGAATAATGAACTGATCTTAATATAAAGTTGTATGTTTAAATCTAGACTTAGCTCTTGTCTTGTCTTGTCTATTTGCTGCCATCCTCCAAACTTCACATGACCTTCTGAGAGTTTCATGGAATGGGTTTCCAAGACCAAGCAGCTGCATCCAAGCCTGACATCACCAAGGGCAATACAAAGCATTGGATGCAGTGGTGTCTAAAGCAGTGGAGACGTGTTCTGTGCAGTGACAAATCATGCTTCGCTGTCTGGCACTATGATGGACAAATCTGGGTTTGGTGGTAGCCAGGAGAACAGTACTTGCCTGACTGTACTGTTCCAAGTGTAATGTTTGGTGGATAATGACGTGAGGTGGTTTTTCAGGAGTTGGGCTCAGCGCTTTAGTTTCAATAAAAGGAACTCTTAGCATGTCAACATACCAAGACATTTTGGACAATCTGATGCTCTCAACTTTGTGGGAATGGTTTAGGGATGGCCACTTCCCTTTCCAACATGATTGCACACTAGTGCACCGAGTAAGGGCCACATGAACGATGGATCGATAAGCGAGTTTGATGTAGAAGAACTTGACCGGCCTGCACAGAGTCCTGACCTCAACCCGGTAGAACAGCTTTGGGATGAATTAGAGCAGAGACTGCGAGCCAGGTTTTTTTGCCTAACATCAGTCTGACCTCACAAATACACTTAAATGGTAACTTAAATGGTTAAAATCTTCCATAATTTTCCATAATCTCCCAAATTTTGTGGAAAGCCTTCCAAGAGTTGAAGCTGTTAGAGCTGCAAAGGGTGAGCCAACATCTTATCAAACTCTATAGATTAAAAATGGGATGTCAGTGAAATTCATATGCATGTGAAGGGAGACAAGTGAATGCTTTTGGCAATATAGTTTATATGGGTACCATAGTTAACAGTGACCACTTTTCAGTGTCTAGAGAGTGGCTTCAGTAAGCCAGAGGTCAATGGCATGCATTTGGCATACAATTCCTAGCACTGGCTTGACCACCAGTTCCTGTTCTGAGTGCTCAGTGCTTTGCTGGCAGTTGGTTAAAATAAGTCTCTCAGCATTTTTCTGTTAAGATTTTTGCTTTTAATTCAATTAAATTTTCAATTCAATTAAATTTTATTTGTATGGCGCCAAATCACAACAGTCACATCAAGACACTTTGTACTGTAGATAAAGACCCTACAATAACACAGAGAAAACCCAGCAGTCAAAACAGCCCCCCATGAGCAAGCATTTGGAAACAGTGGGAAGGAAAAACTCCCTTTTAACAGGAAGAAACCTCTGGCAAAACCAGGCTCGGGGGGGGTCATCTGCCATGACCGGTTGGGGCTGAGGGGAGAGAGACAGGACAACTTTTAAATAATTTTGCTCATACGCAGTTCTTTACATCCATGACATAGGAAAATTTCCTCTGCTTCTGTCATCTTCCACTTTATCCAAAGTTGGGTCATAGTGGTAGCAGTCGACACAGGATGTTCCAGATGTCCTTCTTCCCAGAAACACTTTCCAGTTCCTCCTTGGGAATCCCAAGGCTTTTCCAGGCTAGGTGAGATACATAATTTCTCCAGTGGGTCATGGGTCTACAATGGGGTCTCTTTTCCAGTTGGGTGTGCCCACAAAACCTCCACAGGAACATACCAAGGAGGCATCCTTACCAGACACCCTAACCCTTTATTGCATGCATGCAATAAAATGCAATAAAGGGCATGGTGTCATGCTCTGATGAAGATGACAGAACAATCTGCAAAAAACAGGGATGCTATCCTGAGATTCCCAAAATGGACATCCTCTTTATCTTAGCTATATCTGTCCATTAAAGTCACAAACAGAATTAAAAACAAGAAGACGCCGCCTGAGACTGTCCAATGCTTGCTGGAAAATCTACTTGAAAAAGGCATTACCTTTGCTCCCGAAATACAGACATGACGCTAGCAACTGTTTGCTTGTCCTATCATAGCCAACATGCCCTATGCATAGCATGAGACAAGTTTTTGTGCTATAACTGCCTGTAGTGTGTGTTTGAGTTGTTTTTAGTATAGTCCTTGTGCAATTATAGTGAAAGTTTAGTTCACATTGCCAGGAATAAGTCAGACTTTTTCCTGGTGGGTGTTAGTCGCCACCAGAGCTGCCATTTGTCAAAGAGTCTGTTTATAACTTTTATGTACAGAATTTCTAAGCACAGCCAAGGAAATGTGTTGGATTGAATGGACTCAGGATTATGTCTGTGTTATTTGCAGATGATGTGGTTCTCTTGGTTTCATGAGGCATTGACTTCCAGATTGCACTAGAGTGGTTTGCAGCTGAGTGTGCTGGGCTGGGAATAAGCACCTCCAGATCTGAAGCCATGTTTCTCAGCTGGAAAAGGGTGGTGTATCAGGGATGATTTGATGCCGCAAGTGGAGGAATTGAAGTATCTCAAGATTTTGTTCACAAGTGAGGGGAGATTGACAGATTGGTGCAGAAATGAGAAATGAGAGTTGAGCATAATTTATAGCTTGATCTTTGTTCCTACACTCACCTATGGTCAAAACCTGTGAATAGTGACTAAAAGAATGAGTCTGTGGATACAAGCACCAAAAATGGGTTTTTGGGTTTAGCCTTGGTGATAGGATGTGGAGCTTGGTCTTTCAGGGGGTCTCAGAGTAGAGCCACTGCTCTTCTCAACCAACGGAGTCAGCTGAGTTGGGCATCTGACCAGAATGGCTCCTGAGTGCCGCCTAAGGTCTCATTTAGACTTCTGCATCAAGTCTTTGAGGGGCTCTGTAACTATGGAAATCCCCTCTGAACCCTACATGGTAATCACAATCCTTGCGGGCTGCGTTGACCTGACACGTAGTTACATTTCCCGAGATGTGCACATCAGGTTATTTTGTAGGTTACTGCAGAGGGCATTTCTGTTATGTACGTAAATAGGCCCTGCAAAAACCCAACACAGAAGCAAAATTCAGGCCTAAAAGAGGTGTTTTGATTGTGACCTACAGGGAAGAGGCCTTGGGAGAGACCCAGGACATTCTAGAGAGATTAGTTCTTTGAACTGGCTGGTGTTTATTGCATGCTTAGTTCAGTTATTTTTCAGTTATTGGGGTTAAAAGAAGTGATACCAGATTCAAAGGATGGTAGTAAAGTAAAGTAAGCTTTAAGTAATAATGTGGATTATACTTTGGAGAAAAGCTGCAATTTGTATTAAAGAAGATTGTTCCTTTTTTATTTTACAAAATATGCAAATTAATTGTAACTTTTCAAGACTAATATTTTTTCTTTAGATTGCCGTACATATTAATAATGCTATTATAACTAATAATACTTTTATAACTAATAAACTATTACATTAATAAACTACTATTATTTTGCAATTATATTTGCTACTTGCAGAAATTTATTTTCAGGTTCCCCACGGACGCCACTGCATGTATGCTGAATATGTCTGTTGGATGAGAGTTAAAATCTAGCTATGTGTTCATCCACTGAAGTTTGTCTGAGAGCAAAGTAAATGAACGAGTGCCTTTTTAAGTCTCTACTTGGGTCATCTAATTAAAGTCAGATTACGTAATTGTTGCGTACTTAAACAAGTACTAATTTTTAGCATTATAGTACATAATACAGTCTAGAGCACTGGGTAGATAGTCTTAAGTCTAACAAATCTTATGAAAATAATATTGTGTTATTGTAACACAGCTTTTACAGGTTCTGAAATGATTTTGAAAAAACTTTGTGATATTTTTGCTTTCTAAATTGTTATTTCTTGCTTCAGAGGATTGTAAAGAATCTCATATATGCGGTTAAAAAAATAATTGTCTAAGAAACTGATATTAAAAACTATGTTTTCCAATTTAAATTTTTTTATGACAGGTGCCAAAAAGCACTTAGAAACTCCTTGAAGAAAGACCTGTAGCCAGAACAGAATCAAAAGTGGCTGAATGCAACACCAAACTAATACTACCAAAAGAAACTATTCCACCAAAAGCATACATGCAGTTTTTCGAAGTGTGTGAGTGGATTCTGTGATCATTACATTCAAAGCTGGATAAATGGGTACGATTTGATTTTGCAGCCACAGACAGCATTCAGCTGAATGGATATTAGTAACTGAATCAGGACACCCTGTAAACGATTCTGCTGCCAGATCCTACTGCCAGGACATTTACTGTGGGGAAACTCACAACATGTTGGTTGCAAAGATCATTTTTACACAACCCACTCACCAGACAGGCCGCTGATATTGGGTGATTTCTAGGAAACCCAGATTACACTTGTGACAACATTTTTGAGCATTTACTGCCAACATTTTCCACTTGATTATTCCTACAACATCTGCTCATGACAAGTACAGTATGGTTAAGGTTTGGTTAGGTTTAGACAACTGAAGCTACTTGGTTTAGGCTATGGAGAGGAAGAGCTCAAAAAATAACTGCATGGATAGTGTTAGTCAGTTAAAACACGTGGTAGAGGTTAACAAATTATTCCCTCTCAGCAACCCAAATTGCCTTTATATATGGTGTATTTAATGTAAAATTTACACTTGGTGACATTTTAAACACAATATGCTAGTTTTCCTCATGTTACCAGCAGTCATCTTCCTCTTTAAATGCTCACAGTTTACTGGTAGTGTGTTTTAAGCAGCAATTTGTCGTGATAGCATATCAATGCAACAGCTAGTGCTTGTAAATGAAGTTAATATATTGATAAGCAACAATGTTGCTTATCACTATACTATGTATTGTGATTCTGCCATCTAGTTTTCACAATCATTTAATCCAACAAGGGTGCAATTAACACGTCATAAGTGAAATAATTTTCATTAACACTTAAATTAAGGAAGGGATATTATCTCATATATGGTTTTGACAAAGGTCCAAGCTTTTTGCTTCTGTATGTAAATGTAAAAAAAAAAAACAGGGTGGGTGGGTTTTCCTGACCCCCAACACTTCACCTCCAAGCAGTAAGAAAACTCTCAGGTGGACTTTTAAGCAGATAAGAGTTGATACAATGTGATACATGACTCCCTGTATGCAGGTGTGAAAATTCAATAATACTTTAACCATGGATTTTTTTTTCTCTGTCAACTTGAGCGAGGGAAATATCATTAGGCCAGGTTTTCCAGAGATAAATTTAGCTATCATGGGATGTTATAAACCATTAACATCAAGCAAAAACGTATCACTTTTCAGAACTGAGTATTGTATGTGAAAGGCTACACTCACCCCAGTGGATCCCAGTGGATATTAAGCTAACAGTTCTGGACTCCAGTGGGCATCTTAGCAAAGAGAGCCTCTTTATTATACTGTAAGTCAATGGCACAAATATGAGCTGGGTGATGTGAAGCTTTTTAGGGAACTCAACCCAGCAGCTTTGTAGGAAGGGGTACAGCTTGTCTACACTGCATGTAATTTGCAGATTCTTTACACTGTATTGTGTACGCTGACAGGTTTGTGATTTGTTTGCACTTTATGGGTGTCTAATTGATTAAGATTAAAGGAGAATGGTTTGTCTGGCTGTCGAAGAAAATTCCTGGCTGATTTGTATTTGCTCTGCCCCTCCTTTTTAAGTGCGAGTAAACCCTCCAACTACACACCTAACATGAGCCAACACAGGCCACATGCTGGTCTGCATGCTGGTTCACATGCACTGCATGACACAGCAGCTGAATAAAGCTATCACTTACTTACTAAACAACTGGGCTAGTGGCATTACTCTCAGTTCCAGGGAGCTTTGCCAATCGAGCATATATTCAAGACCTCATACTTGCACATATTTTACTCCTATTATAGTTTTAAAAATGCGATTAAATAGAAAACATACATCTTTTAAAGGCTATCTTTACGTATGTGTTACATTTAAAATCTCTGTTTTCATTAATCAGAGCTATATTATTTTTTTAAATGTGGCACCAATCTAAAGGACGCACTGCAGTGTTCTATAAAAATGTTATTATATTTCTTGGTATTTTTTCATATTTGCATATATTCCCTTAAAGTGTCTCTGTTTAATTAAATCATAAATTTAAAAGGTAGAATTAAAGGTTCAATAACAAAGAGAAAATATTATGTCAAAGTCAGAGAAGTGGATTTATTTTCCACGGCGAACTAAAGCTATACTACAAAGTACAAGAACTGAATCCTGTTCTACTCCAATTTCTTTGATAGTGGACCACCGTGTTATAAATAATGTATTAAAGGATTTACAATGCAGAGAAAGAGAGCTGCTTTCAGAAGAATGAAAGTTCTTTTACTATAGTGCCTGAAAAAAAGCGTGTTAACTCTTTGCAGCCCAGACCCAATCTGAGTTATAAAAGACTTCATATATTTTCTTTTGTATTGTCCAGGTTAAGAGAGTGTTTGGTTTCCTTTTTACAGTTTGTGGTAGCTTATTTTTTCTGCCAAAAGGTGTTTGAGGCCTACTGGGACCACTTAAAAGTTTATGCAGAGCACTAGCCAAGCTGGACAAAAAAGCCTTGAAGTATGCACACACTGGCCCCTTTCTCAGAACCTCTCAGCTCTGGCTTGGGGGAGTGTTGTTGGTTTATGAGAGGGAAAATAGCCCCAGCCTTCTGCAAAAGTGAAATGGGATTAAGGCCTTTGTCCGGCCCACAATGGTGAGGGGAATTAGCAATAGTTGTAGGCACTTAGAAGAGCTCTCACACAGAAGCTTATCCCAGATTTTGCACAATAATCATTTGAATATCAACAGTGTTTTGCAACTACAGCGCTAATGTATAAACCTCTCTCTTTTAGATATCGAAATCCCCAGAAGGATTTTTACCACTGGCTACATCGCAAATATTCACGCTTTTTATGGAGCATCATATTTTTGAGTGTCACTAAACTTTACACCGTATTAAACCACAGATTGAAAGTAGTGCGGAAAGGTTGAAGTTTGGGGCAGAAGTTTTTTTTATTAATATTACATTTAGATTTGTTGACTTAAAATATTAACAAGTGCTAAAGCATTTGAAAGACTATGCCTAATATCTTATAGTGTTAAGTGAAATGGATGTCCATTTGGGCACCCAAGTGTTCCATTTATAAATAATTATAAATATTATAAATAAAACTTTACAAGGGAGAGTTTGTATATAGACCATTTGCTGAAATTCTATAAAAAAAAACAAAAAAACAAAACTATTAACAGCTTTAAAATATGAAAGATTTAAAAGTGCAATAAATTGCTTAAATTAAATTTTTTCAAAGTTGGTTGTTTCTCAGAACCTTTATGTTTAATCACAAGAGCTATACGTAAATTGTTTTTTGACTACATTAGTGTGGACGCAGAGAATCCCATGCTCTATCTGACCACAGCGTTAGACAGAGATAACTCTCACAGAGGAGGAAGAATTGAGACCTTCTGCCTCAGTTGAGTCTCACAAGACTGGCTTCAAGAAGTGTGATGGCCTCAGCATTTTTGCCCACACAGTGAAAAACGTATTGTCCAAATCACAAAACATTGAGTGAGATCAGCAGACTTGTCAAGAGGCCCTGGCTTGAATATGAATGATGAGAGAAAAGCAGGGTGGTCCTGGTGCTGTTTTGGTGTAAGGCAGGTGAACATAAGCTCAACTGTCCCTGCCAGCTGTCCGTCCAGAGTTTACTAATTTAAAAAAACAGAGAAAAAATAGCTGTTTAGCACTTTTATGTAAATTAGCACCAGTAACGGAGAGAAATCATCTGCAGACGTTGGTGTAACTGCCAAAATGTATTTAAATTTCTTGGCATGATTGCATATTTTAACAACTAAAATGTCATCTTAACACATCTCCCTAAAAATTTGATACCTCAGGTATGCTTCAAGCACTCACACTAAAATGAAACGACTGAAGGTGGCTTTTCAAAGTGAACCCACGCATGAATTTTCTGTCAAAATGAAGAAATTAAGACATAACACCTCCCCTTCTTTCCTGTCCTTAACACATGCACGCTTGCTAGTTCAATTCACTCAAGTGTCTGCATAGTATCTGCATTCAACTGGATACAATGATGCACAAGATGAATAAAGTTATCTCTGCAGCTGAATGGGATGTTGCCTTGTGGGAGGGAATGGGGAGGTTCCCTATATGCCCGAGCTGAAAAGAGCTCGGCTTTGAGGGCCAGTGCTGCAGGGGTCAGGGCCCAGCTGCTTTTAGGGGTGAAAGGGACACCGGCAGGCTGGACTGGCGCAAGAGACCTAACAAAACCAATCGTGTCAAATAAAGACATCTCAGATTGGCCGTTGACAGATCCCTTCCCAAAGTTGCTGAACACGCTTCATTCAAACTTTGCTCTGGTTTGTATCACATGTCACAGTCAGAGTCCCATTTCACTCGTTAAGAACCTAATATATAAACCTTTATTATATTTCCTCTGGTTTTGATTTGATTTGGGGGTCTGAAATCAACATTTCTACACAGGTAGGATGCTTTTAATCATTTCATAGTGCCAGAATTTTATGTTAAACTTATGTGTGAACCTTAAACTCAACTTATATTTAAAAAAAAAACAAAAAACTTTTAATCCTCTCAAATATTTTATCTCAGGTGTAGAGGTGGATTCTTTCCAGACAGATATGATGGAATTTCATATATTGGAAAATGTGTTCAAGTGTGTTGGTAAAACCAGCAGACACTTTTCTAAAAGTGGTTAGTTGATGAGATTATTGTGGTTTGGAATTGCAGTGTTGATGGTGCTTCAATTTTATTTTTTATTTTTTGAAAAAAAGAAAAAAAAAAAAAAAATAAAAATAAATCT
>VUQJ01015741.1:39214-54347 GCA_015108635.1 Andinoacara biseriatus | reverse complement strand
AAATTTTAAACATTTTTTTTTTTTCCTTTTTTACCCCCCCCCCCACCCCCCCGAACACATGACCAGTAGCGGAGCAAACGTCAATGCTAAACCTCTGGATCATAAAAAGCAGGATTCACGAGAAGCTCTGGGTGTGCCAGAGGTAAGATGAGGATTTGTTCAGTGCAAATCTGGAGGTGAAGCACAGCGCTGCCTTGGTGCGGCCTCAAAGCTGTACATCATTACAGTGAGCTATTACAGCTGGTAGGAGCTAGGCTCGTATCAAACTTCTGACTCTGTTTCAAAGATGCCCTTCAAAATGTAACATGACATGAATGATGACCACAGTAATAGCACATTTATGTATAAAAACTAAACAACGCAGTTTACAAAATAAAGGACAAAAAGGGGAAGTAAAAACATATTGATGCTATCGATTAGCAGTCATTTCTCCCCTCAGTATTGATCAGAAAGCTCTATTAATCCTCAGTCTGGGATAGGAAGCTGTGCAAGGACAGACCTCTGCTCCTATTTCCCACAGGACAAAAAGCATCATAAATCTGATCTGGCTGTAAAACTCCACCTCAACTGAGAAAGGAGTTTTGGGCAGAGGCAAACACTGTCACCAACACATTCCTTTGCACTAGTTTGTCTTTTAAATCATATTTTTTATGTTTGTATGCACTGTTCCAGTGTGACATGTTGAGATGAATATAAACCAAACAATGACTCATAAAACCGCTTATAAATGTTTGCCATGACCTAATTAAAAAAAAGCTTGGAGGTGTATAATAACATCCAAGTGAGCAGAAATACTCCCCATCGGTGTCTTCATTCAGTGTCCAGTGCTCGCAGCTATTTCCTAGTCAGGCAACCAGATCATAGCGGCCTCATCTTAAGCTTGCGAGAGTTCACAGGTCCCATTAAACTTGAGTCGTGAGTGGAGCTGACTAACCCTGACGACTGTGGCTCACCGAGTTCTGTTTGATCTGGGATCAGCCTGCCGAAAACACTGCAAGGCAGGATGTCGCTGGATGTGTCTTGTGGGCGATGTGAAACAAGTGTTGACAATTTGAAAGACGATAAATTAGCAAATCAGAAATGTTCTCATCAAGTTAGCACGCCTGGAAGATAAACTGCTGCCAGTTGAGTCTTTTTAGTTTGTCTCAGTGATGAGGAATGAGTTTATCAGTCAAAATGATGTGTACATTTCTACAGAGGACTGCTGATATTTTTAACTGTATGGCACAAAAAAAAAAAAGTCTGACACATTTATGTGCTTGACTTAAATCTGTATTTAATGTGTGTAAGACATAAGTGTGCATAACCCCGAAAAGGGACTTCTCAATGATGCAGGAGTGATTCTGCGTGAGGTTTTTAAATATTTGGATAGTATTTTTATATTTCAGTAATTATCAGTGATTGAGATACGGTAGAGTAGAGTAGAGTAGCGTAGACAAAATTTTAGTATTAGAAAGTTGGTAAGAAACATGAGATGCAGCGTTTTAAAAACACATTTTAAAGGATCTTTAATTAAGTAATTATACCCAGTGGGGGCTAACAAATAAAATGATCGTAGTGCTGCAATGAAACTGTGCCATTAGAAAACAAAATGCTTCTCATGGGAAACCAATTTATCTTTCCTTTTCACATTGCATGAATTCATGAATTCAGATTTCACGCTCTCTCATACACTATGCAGAGTGTTGGGGAATTTTCATGTGGATTTGTGCTGTGCACTGGAATAAGCAGTGTGCAACTATTATACTGCCTTTAGTTTAAATTAAGAAATTGTGGGTTCACCCTTTCTTTCTGTCTAAAGAGCCCCCCCCCCCAGATTAATTGCTTCAGACCGGGCTCTTACAATGTAGGTCAGATATCAGGCTTCATTTTCGTTTGTTCGTTATTTGTATGGGGATAAGAGAGAGGGAGCAGAGGAAAAGAGAAGATATTGTGAAAAGAGAGAAAGCTTTGAAAGGCGCAAAGTGCCTCTGAACCTTCTGAGCCATAGTCATGCTGTTTCTGGGTGGAAGCTGAGTTCTTGATGAGCTAAAAGCAATTTTTCAAAGTTTGTAGGGCATGAAGCCATCTTTAAAGCTGACAGGTCTTTGATCCTGTGGTTTGCCATGATTTGTTTCTGATTAATGTGGAATTTGGACCTTCATTCATGTGGATACATCCTACACACACACGCACACACATGCACGCCCATGTATGTGCATGCACATACACGTGTACTCTTCCCAGAATTCGAATTCTGCGTCTGCACAGTCACAGTGCACTGACAGACCAAATGTGAGAGACGCCAATGTGCAGCTGACTCCAGAAAACTGCATCCCAGTGCTGTAGGGAACATGACTTGTTTTCCTCTAGTTTAGCGTGTTTGGAGAACGAGTAAAGAAAAACATCCCCCTGAAGGCAACATTTTGGATTAAAAAAAAAAAAAGACAGGGAAAGAATTTGTTAAATAAGGGATTTATGACTATCATACTACTGGGAAGTGGTTTTCGTAAGGATTTACTGCAGTGTATAAAATACCTTGCAGTTCATGTCAGGCCACAGTAAACAGAGGATATTCCAGGTGAAATGGGGAAGCATTATCTTTAATTTTATTTGCCTTTAGAACTAAAATCCTTGCCTACAGGGCAAAGAAAATAAAAATGTCAACACGTTTGTGAGCTCCTTCTGTGTCTTTAACCGGAGCAGACAGCTGAACCCTCTCTGTCTCAGTTTGAAGGATGTAGACAAATATTCTAATCCTGACCTGAAAGTGGCATCCATCCATATTCAGCTGCTTGTCCTAGTCAGGCTGGTAATGACAAAAACAGAAAACAAAACACTCCAATTGCCATAAAGTCCATTTATATTTATAGCACGATTCATATACAGGTTTGAAATGCATTAAAACATTAAGCAGGTGAAATAGAAAATACATACACAGATACTACACATACTCTGTGTGTTTGTATAAATCACACACACACACACACACAGAAACATATACACTTTTATTGTATTTATTTATTTATTTTAAATCACTGCCCTATTCTGACTGCTACACTGACCCACTAATTCAGTACTGAAGCTCATTCTGCACTGGCGGCCAGCAAAATGTTCACTACAATTATAATATGCTTTATTTTACCCGGCCCATGGCGCTGTAGCTGAATATGAATTGAAACCCTAAATATTGTCTTCAAGAGAAGAAAAACATGCATTACAGTAGTCTAATTCTGAGATGAATATATGGCTCATTTTTTGGGAGTCAGAGTGAGGAAGGAAACCCTCGTGTGTGGATTTTTTTTATAGTGCCTTACCATGAAGGCAATGATGGAGTGCTGTAAGCAAAGATGGGCATCAATAAAAACACTTTGGTTTCTGCCTTTGTACGTTTTGGCATGCTTTCACTTTCTTGAAGTTAGAAGAAGTTTTGAAATATTGAGTGCTTGATGTCATCACTGCACCTTTCAAGCTCTGTTGCAGGTTGTCTAAACAAAGTAACACATACAGCTGTGTATCATCAGAAGACGAATAGCGGGATTTGTTGTGTGTCAGTGTGATGTTGCCAAGAAAGAACAAAGCCTGACTCCCATGAAACTCAGAAAATGTTATCAAGAGATGCAGCTGAAGTCCATCCATTTTCTTCCACTTATCCAGTTCAGGGTCACAGGTGGCTGGGGTCTTTCCCAGCTGTCATGGGGCAGTAGGCATTCACATTTATGGCAGGTTGTATGTTGAGAATATGCTGAGTATCACAGTGGGAACTACAATTCCCTCCAAAACCTGATGACATCAGATAAATTGGTAAGAAGCAGATCTGGATTGTCTCTCCAAAGCTTAGAATAGTCCGAATGTATGATATGAGGTCCAGGAACCGTGGCAGGATCATCTACACCATGTTGGGGATTGTTCACTGGAAAGAAGGCTTTTCAGTGTTTCCAACTTTGACTGAAGAGTGACTGCTTGCCTTTACAGAGTGGGTGAATAATAACATAAGAAGATGTTCTACTTCCATCCTGGGTCAGGTGTTACTGATAAGTCAACATGAGCAGATTGACTGAAAGAATAATATTATTATTAATAATAACAAAGGGTCTAGAAATGTCCACAGATAATCTGTGATCTGAAAGGCATGAAATAGCACATGAGCTAAACACACTAAGTCTTTTTCCTTGATTTCAGAGCTTCATGCTCCATCATGTAGAGTGAGGGCAGTTGTGCTGCAGTAAACCCTTTACTCCTCCTTCTTTTCTTCCCATTTCCCTAAGTCTGGCAGTATTATACCACATCTAAAAGCCTCAGCAATTATTCGGTTATTCATTCAAACCTTACTCTCTGCTGTGTTTCTCTTTGATGACTTTCATTAAGTCACTCTGTGAGACAACAGCCTGAACCCCAAAGCCCAGTTGTTCCATTCTGTGGGTGTGCACCAGCTGGTCCAAGTTATGTGGGGAAACTATTATAGAACATCCTCTAATCTGCTTTCTTTTTGCTCCCTTGCAGCGTAAAGAAGTTCTGTTACAGTTTTACAACCACTGGACTACAACACATAGAAGCTGCGTATGGGTGCTGCTGAAGGTATTTAAGTGGTTTGTAGTAAAATGCTCAGCCTCTTTGTCTCTGTTTCAATCAATGCTTTACATTTTGGAAAGAAGACCTGTCATAGTATGGACTTTAATTAATTAATTTCAGTTTTTAGTGCAAGAGAGAGCTTTATTTAGGTCATCCATCTAATGTAAAGGATGCAGACAGTCGGTTTTTTTTTCTGCTGTTTTCCCTCATGTGTCGCTTTGTATTTTTGGTAAGTGAGTGTCTTCGGAACACATTTACACCAGGCTGAAGGTGAGGCTGCAGACCCATCAAGATATGTTTAAGTCAAATACCTCCAGTCTGGCAATCCTTTTATACAGAGGCACTCTCCCCTAAGTGATTTATAAACAGTTTAAATTTAAAGGTACTTAACTCATCAAGAATTCAGCATAAATGCTGCAACAGACAATCAAGGGTGTGCAGGCCATCGCTTGCTCTATTTACTATCCTGTGGATAAAGAATATGTACTTAAGGTCCTGTTTTATTTGATTTTAAAAAGAAGAAAGATCGTCTTGTGACCCTTTGCCAGAGGTTGCATGCCTGTTTGACACATGTATGCATTGGAAGAGGTCAGTACCCACTAAAGATGGAGTGTCTGAATCACAGACTGTATATACAAGAAGGATACAAGCCAGAAGTGACCATATTTGGATTCATATATGAAATATACAGACACCTCTGCCAGTTTGCACTTGTTATAAATGCAGATATTAGGCACAGAGACCAAATCTGTTTTTCACACCAACCTGTTGATCTGCTTATTTCACATTGGAAGTTCATAGGGGCTCACTTTTGGAGCCAGCCACAACCGGTCCTTGGGAGAAATGCAGTTAACAGCTTTTTGTGTTGCTTTTTTTTTTAATCTATGGAGTTTGCCGCTTGGTCTGAATGTGTGACTTCACTGGTACCCTGTTGCTGTTTGACATGTATTTCTATTTTTACTTGAAGTTTGGTGTTGTGAAACAATTCACCTGAAGGAATTGAGAAAAAAAACTTACTTAAAAACACAAAACAAAACAGACAAACCCCAAAAACATTAAACAAACAAAATAAAGCTGCCGGTTTACGAGGTGTGCGAAAATGTGCTGCATGATTATAGTGTAACCATTAAAAACATTATAAAACAGCAGTCCTAGGATGAAAAAAAAAAAAAGAAATAGGGTAGTTAGTTATGTTTGAGAAATATTACATTTAATGGAAACCTTCAACAGAAGGCCAAAAACATTTCCTAACCTCAAGTGCAGAGAGGTTTTATGTAGGTTTGCAGGCGACCACCCACTCAATCCTTCTCTCTGTTCAGCTCTAACTCTCCTGTCTCGGCCACTGCTGTAACCTTCAGCAGCGCGCAGAGAGTGAGAAAAGGTGGAAGAGACGATGATGTGGGTGGATGAGTGGTTCATCTTTGTGGCTGCTTAAATACTCGCATGCAAGACTTTCTAGCTGATGTCATCCCATGGTACAACAACATTGACCCTGCAATGTCAAATTATTAACTTCATACCATTAAACCGTTCGCATTCCTTTCAAGTAAAGCCGTTCCACCAGCCACTGACCCATAGCTCAGAGGACTAGGACACGCGCTGGATTAGGAAAGACAAGGCAGACTAATTCAATTAGTTCTGCTGTGATACAGTTCTTATCATGATTGGAATGGCGATTATATTCAGTAAAGTGGCTGTTTTGTGTGATTTGGTGCTCTTAATTCCCACAATAGTTTTTGGTGTCTTTTTAAAGTTTCCTGGATTTTACTAAAATTATTTCAAGATTATACTTGTGACAAGAGTTTATTTATAGATCAAACATTCAGCTTCATCATCCTATTGTTGTATTTCAATGACAGAGAGATGAAGGGGGACGTTATCGGCTGGGAAGGGGCAGTAAAAGCATGTCAGTAAAATCTTTTTTTAAAAGAATACTGAGTGCATTTTGACAATGTTGCTGATTACAAAATCTTTAAAGGCGCAACTCTTCATATCAAGAGTTATTTGGATCTAAAAATACATTTGTATTTTTATATAGATTTTTTTTTTTTTTTGGAATAACTTGCTGGGTTTCCATATTCTTCAATCCAGTTCCCTACATTGGACTTCTGATGAGTAATTCGTAAAGAGAGAAATTAATATGTGTGGCAGTTCTGCATCTTGCACAGGTCTTGCACTATCTCCATGGCTGCATTGAGCACGCACAATCCAAGAAGAGCAGCTGTCAGGAGGTGGATTTAGCATTAGGGCGTTTGACACCTGGATTGTGCTAATTACTGCAAAGATGCTGATGTTGTGTCACTCTCCCCTGCTCAAGTTCACAGCCACAAAAAGGAAAGAATAGGATTTAGAGGCTAGAAGGGCAGTTTCAGATCTGTGTATGGGGAGCTTGACTTGGGATACCTTCATTGGCACCAGCTAATTAATGATTACCCTTTGATTGGTAGCAGAAACCCATGTTTCTCTCATATTATATTTTGCATTTTTGCTTCAAGTTGGAGCGACAACTTCTCCAAAGGGCAAATTTAGCTGCAGGAAAAAGAAATGAGAGCTTGTCACCTCATTGACAATGACTGACAGCTCTCCCCTGATACCATGGCAACATAAGCGATGCTGCTCAGTAGAACCCATGACGAATCAGGACCTTGATGTTCACTGCTTTCCAAGTGAGGACAACAGGGGGAGGAAGATCAAGGACACAACTCATTCAGACCAGGAGTGGGTCACCAGCTTTATAAAAGAAATGAAATTGATCGCAGGAGTGGATTTACTCCCTGTTGGAAATCAATTTAATCCTCAGTGCTGTGAATCACAAAAGCACAAAGAGTGCATCAAGATAAAGAAAAGTTGTTACACACAAGGCTTTCCTCGGGTCCTGTACATTATCTGTGTAAACATGTCAAATTTCCATCTAGTTTGTAGTATTTATTCCCTAATAATGAATATGATGAGTTTGCAATATATTGCCCCCCTGTTCAGACTGTTGATACCACTTTCTTACATTGCTGATATGGTGGCCGATGTTGCAGGTATTAAAATAAAGTCTGATCCAAAGACTGAGTTGTTTTGTTAATTTATTTAGACATCCAACGTGATCAGAAAATGGGAAACTAAAAAAAAACAATAATCAAGATTTCAGATTTTCAGTGCTCAGCCTACATCAGGGACTTTGAAAATAAGCACCAAAAACACTTATTGAGAGATGACTGATTGCGTTTTTTTGTATGGATGGAAGATAACCAAAGTCTGGTGGAGGGACTGTCTTGGGAAATTCCCTGCTCTATTCCGGAATTACTTTAATTTCTGTTTAATCCCAGGAGCAGGACTTTAACGAACCAGTTAATTGCAAAATCAGATTAAATCCCTAAAAGCCTCGAAATTATCTCTGTGTGAAGCGTTTCTCAGATGCACAAGGCAGACGTATTAATGTCCCTAGTTAATTTTTATTGTGGCTTCTCTGGTAGGAGCCAACAGGTCCTTAAATCATGAATTCCCACTGTTTTCCGTATTTATCCTTGTCCAGAATCATACTGAAATATGTTTTGCAATACAACTTTATTGAATATAATGCCTCATGGACTTGCCTCTGCTGCTGCCCAGAAGGAATATTATATTTAAAAGCTCTGTTTTAAAAATTATTCCCATCATTACACATTTATGTGCAGATAAATATATCTGGCTGCGTCTCAGACACTACTATACCTCGCTCTCCAGATTAGCAATAAGCTAATGGATCCTCATGCTCTTTCTTCAGATTTCAGACAGACAACAGACCATGCAGCAGACAGCCCAGTTAGTAATCCCACTGAGGGTCCCAAATATCCCTCACCACTCTGAGTCCAAATCTTGGATTATGAAGGTGACATCGGTGCATGGAGAGTAGAGCTATACACACCTCATTACAGAGAAAGCAGGATAAGACTGAAAAAGCACCGACATGTCTGAGCTGGGTGAGGTCACAGGTGGTGAAGTCTGAACAAGTGAGGAAAAAAAAAAAAAAGCTGGTACTTTAAAGACATGGGGTTGAATTAAGTTAGCCAAGTATGCTCTGGATTGTTCTCCAACAGTACATTACCTTTTAGAAAATTTATGGTACAATTCACTGAGGTACACTCTCAGAAACAAAGGTAAAGCAGAAGTCCTTTTCTGTCCATGCAGGTGCAATCTACACAAATTTACTCACAGGTTTAAAATACTGGAACTGAAGGTAATTATGGGTCCATTTTTGAGAACGGAAAAGGGAAACAGATGCTCCCATACTGAAAAAGGTAAATCTGTACTATTTCTGTTTTCAGGTACATTATCAGGAGACAGTCTTTGTCTAACCATATACAAAAAGAAATGAAGCTCTCTCTTTATTACTCTTAGATTTTAAGATTTTATTATGTTCTTTGAGTAAAACAAATGAGTCAATGTCTGTACATTGGCAACATGGTGGTCAGGGCCAACAAGAATCTTCTACATTCAAACCTACCTTTGTTCCCACTGTTCACTGCACATAGATTAATGCTATAGTGATCAAGAAAAATGCTAAATAATAAATTAATTAATGGGTGCCCTGTCCCTAATTACACTGTTCTTTTACATTAAGATACAAAATTGTCTTTGGAGGTTCAAGACTGATTTCTGTGAGACTCAGACCACAAGGATACAATCGAAGGTACCATCCTGGCGACAGGCTGTTATATCTCCAAAGGTTCAATAAGGTATTTTATTTTCTGAGAGTGTAGAGTGATAAAGTCATTACTGTGGCATACCACTGGGATTTGGATAGGTCTGGCCTAATGGAGAGTCCAAAGTGGTACCAGGCAGGCGGGCGACTGCAACAAATAGTGCTAGGAGACCACAGAATGAGCATTAACGCTAGAAGTGCCTGCACTGGTTAGAGGGCACTTCTCCCTTCATACCATTACTCGAGGGAATCTCTGGTTACAACAAGTGGATTTCACTGATGGCGATGCAACTCCCAGCATTCACAACATCAGAGTATCTGCTATTGTCCTCTGAGAAGTCTTTTACAATAACGTAACAAAATCTGATCAAAGATAAGCTTATAAGAAAAAATATTGATCTATTTGTAATGATCAGCGTGACGATAAAAGGAAAACCTGGGAACCTAATGGCCCTGCAGACTGCTGTATGCGAAGTTTAATAATCACGCTGGACACACCCTGCAGCTAAAGCCTTCTGAGAGTACTGACAGTATCCTCCATATAAGAATAACGGTAATCATTAAAGGAAAAGAACAAAACATTTTCTGTACGTCTGAACTGCTCCAGAAGCAAGCATAATCAAAAATTTTGTGTGGACAAGATGAGAACATTTTGAAGTGCTACAGTTTGAAACAAGCACCTGAAGTGCAGCTATGCTAATGCATGGAGGCTAATTAAAGTCAAAGCAATTACTAAATGAAAAATGTGATTAAAACGGGGCCTGAGGACTCCTTACACTTCTGTTTCAGCTACTGATGAAGCTAAATATAACCCATAGATCAAGAACTCTGTCAACATGAACAGCATTGAAAAAAATGTCAGAGCTGATTTCGGCCACTGCTGTTAGGTTAAAGGACAAGGTTTTAACAATAAAACCAACACATATGTGGTTGTTTGATTTAACTGTTTCTTGTTTGCAAAGGAGTATTTTAAAAAAAATTATCAAGACTAACCTTCACAGATGTTAAATAGATGAAGTCCAGCTTAATCAACTTGTAATGGGCTTTGTTTTTATTTTACAATGAACCGAATTTGCATATGAATAGCTCTGCCGCATTTAAACAAATACAGAATCTGCATCGTTATTTTCAGCATAACCTGCTGAGAGATGTTTAGTTTTGTCACGTTATGGCAATCTGTATTTAGAAGTCTAAATCCTGCCACCGAGGAGATTGCGTGCAGTAGCAACACATCAGAGTCTGACACGAATGCAGTAATTAGATTTGACCCGACAACTCCAATGTGTGAGAGTTGTGCACAAAATCAGTACTTTAGAGGAACATCTGCTTCATCTTCAAATATAAATTATCTATTGAGTTTGAAGTTATGTAAATCAAGTTGGTCCCACACAAAGCTAAAAAGCTCTTTTGGTAGGGGATTAGAGATGGATTAGCTATGTCAGCACATATATGCCAACTCCAAGTCTACTGTCTCAGATTAATGCTTGCCCTTCCTATCAGATTAGGATTAGGGTTTGGACAATGTATAATAAAAGATTAGGGTCCAGAGAGGAAGGCAATTTTATTGTTAAGCTCTAAAACAAAGTTTTACTTAGAATGTTGTGAACTTGTTGTGATTTGGGAGCTTGGTACTTTTTATTTTATTTTTTACTTTTGGCACAGAGATTCTGTCTGTTTTTATGTTGTTTTTTTATCTAATCTAATTTTTTTAAATCTTAATAAGAATAGGAAGTACAGTAACAAAATTATGTGAACGTATGCTGATCTTTAGCTGGTTCCAGCATTTGTGACTTTTTAAAAAGACTCTCTCAATATGGAAATAATTTTCAGAACAAATTAAAAAAAAAATAAAAGGACAGAGTAGATTTGGGGTGGTGCCTCTGGATTGGCAGACTGGGGTTGTGGTTCTGATCTTCAAAAAGTGGGACCAGAGGGTGTGCTCCAACTACCTGGGGAATCACATGCCTCAGCCTCCACGGGAAGGTCTATGCCAGAGTGCCAGAAAGGAAAGTTTGTCCATTAGTTGGACCATTAGTTGGACCAAGAGGAACAATGTGGATCACGGAGTGCTGGACCAACTCTTTATCTTTTCAAGGATATTCGAGTATGCATGGGGCACATCCAGTTTAGATGTTTTTTGTCAACCGCTTTCCACTGGGTATCCTGTGGGGGGTGTAGCGGTAGCATGGGGTGTCGGGCCCATTGTTACAAGCCATTCAGTCCCTGTACAACCACAGCGAGAGCTTGGTCCACGGTGCCAGCAATAAGTCAGACTTGTTTCTGGGGGGTGGGTCACCGATTCTGTTCATAATTTTTATGAACAGAATTTCAAGGTGTGGCCAAGTGCTGGAAGGCTTCCACCTTGGTGGCCTCAGGATCGATTTCCTGCTTTTTGCGGATGATGCAGTCCTGTTTGCTTCATCAGGCGGTGGCCTCCAGCTCACATTAGAGTGGTTGGCAGCCGAATGTGAAGTGGCAGTTAGAATAATCACCTCTAAGTCTGAGACGATGGTCCTCAGTCAGAAAATGGTGGATTCTCCACTCTGAGTCAAGGACAAGTTTCTGTCCCAAGTGAAGGAATTTAGGTTTCTCTGGGTCTTGTTCATGAGTGAGGGGAGAAGGGAGCAAGAGACTGACAGACAGATTGGGGCTGTGGCTACAGTGATGTGGACGCTGTGGCGAAGAGAGAGCTGAGAATAAAAGCGAAGCTGTCTAGTTATCGGTCGATCTATGTCCCTCCCCTCACCTATGGTCATAAGCTTTGGGTAGTGACCAGAAGAATGAGATCACAGATGCAAACAGCAGAAATGAGCTTCTTCCGAAGGGTGGCTGGCCTTTTCCTTGGAGATAGGGTGAAGAGTGTAGTCGTTCAAGAGGGGCTCAGAGTAGAGCCCCTACTCCTCCACATCCAAAGGAGCCAGTTGAGTTGGTTTGGGAATCTGACTAGGATGCCTCCTGGGTGCCTCTTGGGTTCTGGGCATGTCCTACCGTGAAGAGGCCCCCGGGGCAGACCCAGGACACACTGGAACGATTATATCTCTCGGCTGGCCTGGTGTTTCCCCGGATAAGCTGGAAGAGGTGGTGGCTGGGGACAGAGAGGTCTGAGTTTATCTGCTTAGGCCATTGCCCCTGTGACCCGGCACAGGATAAGCGGAAGAAAATAGATGGATGGATGGATGGATGGATGGATATTGACGTATAGTCCTATTTGCTTGTTACTGTGGCCACTGCAGAAGTTAAGAGTTTTCAACTTCCAGTGAGGCTGTTTGAAACATTTTTTAGAAAATGTTAGATAAGAAGATATGATAATATTAGACTTTAATACTTGGTAAACGTGGGATGTGCCTGCAGCGGGGTGCCGGTGTTATTGCTAGTACTGTCACATCTCTTTAAACCACCTGGGACCTTTCTGTGTTTAGTTTGCCTGTATTGGTTGTCTCCAGGTGCTCCAGCTGTCTACAAGAGAAGTGACTGTGAGCATAAATAGTCATCTGACTGGTAGTCCAACCAGGGTGTGCCTTGTTGCTTTTCCTCATGTCAACTGGAATACACCCCAGTCCCCTCAAGGAGCTCCAAAGAGTAAACAGGTAGATTACTCCTGTCTATTGAGACAGCTGTCTCTGTAGGCTGAGGCAAACACCAAGTACCTGAATTATTTTTAGTACAAAGTCAGCACGGCCTCTCTGTACATGCCCTTTATCTCAATTCTTCCTGACAGCTGTTTTATTTTGTTTCTAATGCCACTTAAATGCAAAATTTTCTCACAGGTAAATTTTGGAGAACCCATAGACTCAGCCCACAAGTCAGATGGTGAGTGAATTAATCATTTGCAATGATTTCTGCATGCGTATATTAAACATGTTAATCAATTTCCTGCATGACTGACATTTTGGCACAATATGAAGACATCTCATTGACATTCTAATAATCCTGCCACCTCCACCCAAATTACAAATGTCTGTTCATATGTTTTCTAAACTGAAGTGTCTCCTGTTGTGCAATGCTTTATTTCCATTCACTTTTGTTCAGCTTCTCTGATTCTGTTCCCCAGTGGTAGCTGCAAAGTTGATGTTTGAAGTCACTTAATTCTCAAGGCTGCCAGGTGTCTATTTTCCTTCTTCCTAACCTTCAAACAACAGCAGCCTTGCTTACAACAGCCTGTAGGGATGTACGCTAACAGCAATTCCCCAGCTGGGAGCCTAGCAATTACAGCACCCCTCATCTATTCCTTTAATTGCAAAGGGAGCTGCTTCCTGGGTGATCAGACTTCTCGCCTGCCACCAGGGAGACTGGCTTCATCACTGCTGGCAGCCTCAGGTAAATGAGGGTATTTTGCTGGAGAGCGAAATAAAGGTTATTTGTTAATAGAGCAAGGTGATTCATACCTCTCTTGAACCATAACCTTAGCTGAGCGATTAGCTGTTCTGCATGATGAATGGGTCATGTTGTTTGATGCTAGTTCAAGGACAACCCGCGGTGCCCCGACAGTATATCTAAGTATGATAAAATATATAGACAGAAGGCTCTAACTGTTTCTGGAATAAAAAAAGAAATATGACAAAACAGAATGCAATCCTGCAACTGAATGTTATGCATCAGCTTTATGAAAACAGTAACGTGCACGAAGGGGATGGCTCCCATATAAATGGACTCCTGAAGGCTCACCCGGGAACAAAGCACCAAGCCGGCGCATTTCATATGTCACTTCTTGCCTGATGAGAAACCTGATACTTAATGTGTTTGTGGGGGTCATGGCAACGAAACCCTCTTAGTGGTAGCAGTGGGAAGCCAAGACAGCTAACGTGCTAATTAGCCTGTTAGCGCAACAATGTGTAAAACGGTGAATTAAACACAAGAGTGCACTTTTGCCTGGATAAATCTGTACAGAGCCTTAATAACACAAGCAGCAATGATACTCAGCAAATAAAATGCATTTATATCGCTTTCCCTTTTTTACTAGCCACACTGAAACTCCAAGGATGCCAGAGACTGAATTGTTTGACTTTGATAAAACACACTTTCTTTATTTCTTCATAAAAATGAAATGACTGCACCGATTACTCAACATTTCATTTAAACCCACCTCATTTCGATGTTTTTAAAGCAATGCATACAGTGAGATAGTGCCTCTACAACGTTTTGTAAGCACATCGTTTTCGAATGACCCTGGATGATGTTGGAACTTCTGAAATGTAAAGGCTGAATAAAACTCAACCAGAAAAAGAACTTAGATGAGGAATTTTTAAAAGGCTATATTGGTTTCATTTCTCCTGAAAGTAAATAAATCCTCATTTTCACTGTAGCAGCTGATATACTGTGGGAAAGGGCATAATTAACACATCCACTATCACTTGCAGTAAAAAGCTACATACAGTGATCAATGAGAGCAATTTCAGTAAAGATCAATAAATCTGAATGACGCATATGACTTTTCATATGAATCATTTTCTGTAGGCATTATGAAATCTGGGCAGCAGCTCTTTGGAAAATGGATAAAAACATCCAATACAGATTTGACAGGACTCTCTATTGGAACCCAATCAACATTCCTCTGTAGAGACAAAATAAATAGTGGTAAAGTCAGAATATTGCAGTGGGAATTTATATTCGTATATTAACTTGAATTTGGCTCAAGGGCCCACCATAAACATAATGGATCAATGTTTTATTGAGATGCTCGAGAGATCAAGACAATGCCATCATTCAGGTCTAATTGACATGATGAGGAGCTATTACTTTATTGATCTACCTGGCAAGTTGCGCTGGATCAGCTGAGGCCTGTATCGACCTGACTAAGTGGGTCCACAGACCTCTGAGGGTCAGGCAAATGTTAAGGGGATATTACCAGTTGTTTGTTGAGCTGGATCTAAATTGTCTTAAAAAAAAAAAAGAAAAAGAAAAAAACCCCAT
>VUQJ01015735.1:2797-20069 GCA_015108635.1 Andinoacara biseriatus | reverse complement strand
GGAAAAAACCTTTTAGTGGCACCCAGTGGGATTCAGGAATGGCAAACCGTTGGCTAGACAAGTTGCCAAACTCCCTCCAAGGGTCTAACATTTAAAATTGTCCTCGCTAAAATTGGACTCGAGTCCAAAAACAAGATTTCATCACAACCAGTTCCACTGATTTAAGACTTACACTTTTTATGCGTTCAAAACTACCAGCAATGATAAGGCCTTAATTGCATTTTCTGTAGTTATTGTGCGTACATCATTTGAAGCATCTTATGTATAACTGTAACTAAGCAGTAAAATAATCCAAGGCGACTCCAAGGTTCATTTAAACCCTTGAAAGCTGCATAGAAGAGGAAATCAAGTCTGTAGGATTGTGGCTTTGCAGTCTAAAACCTGTGGCTTTCAAGCAGGAAGTGAGCAGTCTATTAGTGTATATTGTATGCTCATGCAGGGATTAAACCATTACTGTCAGATTAACAAATGACCTCAGACACCGGCAGGCGTAACTTCCAAGTCCGGTGAAAGATTCCGAGATTACTGTAGGCTGGAGTGGGAGGGATGCTTAATGGAGTAGGCAGAAGAATATCAAGCCCATTTTCAGAGAAAGACATTAAGAACATTGAAATCTGAGTGTTTGGCTTTCTCAGTCGAGCCAAATACAGTTCAGACTCAGACATCAAACATTAAACAACATTAAGACCTTCAGACAGGTATTGATTTCCATCAGTTTGACCACATGATGCCTGAATGAGCATCCTAGTCAATTATCCTTAAAGTTGGGGGTCTAGTAACATTTTTATATCATTTTCAGCACGGCAAAACTGCAAATACATGCCATCATATTTAGACTTTGTGAGTTCCTTAATTCAGTATTAAAGCAGTATTTTTAAAAAAATATTTTTAGTTGTTTTTCCCTCAAGGAAAGCTCTGTAGCCAAGTGTGTGTGTAAGGGGCTATCTTAGTAGCACCATGCATCACTTGCACAAAAAGAGACCCTGCTCTATGTCAAAATAAGCAGAGACAGCATTCAAAAGTGTGAGTATGAGTGTGAGATCTCACTTAAGCTGATACATAGATAC
This sequence comes from Andinoacara biseriatus, assembly GCA_015108635.1. NCBI lineage: Eukaryota > Metazoa > Chordata > Actinopteri > Cichliformes > Cichlidae > Andinoacara > Andinoacara biseriatus. Next base: position 19,002 of record VUQJ01015735.1, on the reverse strand, counting down.
TCATTGCTCCAATCCATTCTTTTTTACGTATTGGGATGGGATATACGATGGGGTCTCTCCGCCACATTTATGGGTATATCTGAAACATGAATGTAAAACTATATACTATGTGCTTTAACAGATTGGTGAGGTCAGTGATGTTCTATATTCCATGTCTGTAACAGGTTTTAGATGACAGTTGAAAGGGGATGTTCTCAATAAGGTGACGCACAGGCCCAAGAAATTGTCCAATTGGTGGGTATTTCAGTTAGCAGGCTCAAATAATATGTACCAGTTCTCCTAGAAAAACAAAAATCTCTCTCAGGTGAAAGGAACAGGTCCGGGCATATTGGAAGGAACTACCCTGGGATAACCAAGACAGCTTGGGACAAATAATCTCACATTAATCATACACCTACAAAAGGACCTTGTTTAATCTACGGAATCCGGCTTACAGCAAGTAAAAACCAAGAGAAACATTAGTGTGAACTTGCTAGTCCACATATTAGTAAATGAAGTTCCGAACTGTTGCGCGTCCTTTGGTTAGTGGATTGGGGCTGTATTTCTCCTCTTTCTCTGTATTCTGTGCTCACTGAGTAACAAAAGCAGCATATTATCTGCACAGAAACAACTCAACTGCTGCCACCGGTGCTTAGTGCTGCTTTCCCAACAATCCTAATGCCGTCTCCCCTACTCCAAGAAAGTAGACACCCTGGGCGATGCCAAAAAGAGGAGCAATGACTAAAGCACGACATGTCGCACCCTTCAGGAATGCTGATGGACCCTCTCGCATCATGATGCGCCTGCAAAGGGATCAGTGAGGAAAAGGCAAGAAATACAAGAAAGGCAGTGTTACTAGACTGGTTACACTAACAAATACTGTATTATGAACTCAAATATGGTATTATAGGCTTGCCTTGTACAGTCAAGGATTCCTCTGTATGAGTCCTCCCCTGTACCTTTCTGCAAGGTCTGCAGACGGGTCTTTATTACTATGGGTATTTAAAACAAACAAGTTTAGGAGAAGGCTAAAACTGATATTTGCACACTATCTTTGTGTATACAAGAAAATCAACAGAATGAAACTAACAAGAATACATTGTGATTTGCATTTTATAGAAAGAGAAATGACCTGACGTTACGTTTACATTATAGAGGATAATGAGTAAGTAGAAAATTGGCTAAATTTGCATCCATAAGCCAGTGGTGATACCAGAACAAATGAGGCAACACAACCTCTGAGTGTTGTAAAATTAACAAGGTTGTGTTTTATTCCCTATAACTGCAACCTTTAATCTGTGAATGGAAGAATAAATTATTACTTGCTTTGGAAGTGACACAGTCTTGCTTTAACACAATCATAAATTAAGTAAAAATCTCTTGCCTAATAAGATAAATACTATATTGGAGTGAAGTATTACAACACAAAGAAGGATGTGATGCCTCTCTGTCTCCCACTCACCATCCAGCGGTGTAACAGCCACAGCTGCCACTGAGCCAGCGGAGCAGCCTGCCACAAAGGACTGCCAGAATGGCGCCTGGGCCTGCACATCACCCTGCCCACCTGCACTTTCCCGGCCCAGCGCATTAAGGTTGGCAAACAGCGGGAAGTAGATCATAGAGAAGGGGACATCCCTGAAAGATACACAAGAATGGGTACTCCTAAGAATTAGTGGAAAAAAATATGACTGGTAAAAGATGGGATCATAAACTTGTTCAACTGCAATGTAGCAGCCAGACATTGCTGCAGGAATCAATTGATTAGTGGAGATGACAGAGGCAACAAACACAGTGTGAGTTATGCAATCTATTAAAATAGTGGTGACAGTTGAATAGAAGGATAGTGTGGTTAAAATATTTATGGATGGCAATGTTCAACAGGAGGACATTAAAGGTGGACGTTATATAATATATGAAAAAAATGCAGCAGAAGTGTTTATTGTTCAAAATAATTGAACAGAACAAAAATATTTTCAGAAATATCCATAATAAAGCAAATTTCTGAAAATATGCTCGATGCACACTGCTATGTAATGTAAACAGAATGTTGCTATGGCTCATGTTAAAACAGTGACGGAGTATTTACGTTACCTCATTAAGGTCGCTCCCGCCCCTTTGTAGAGACCAGCTAGGCCACGAGTCTTCAGCAGGTCTAGAGTGATACCTGTGGCTGAGGGCCGTTGTGGTGGGGTTGAGCGGGCTTGTGATGAGGGGGGCACCAATGATGGAGTTGGACCGGGAGCAGCAGCAGCCTCGGCTGGTGCTGTCATTGGCCTTTGTGCAGCTAATGGATAAACAGATTTTCTGAGGTTAGAAAACACATGGAGGCTAAAGTAGTGCTGCAACAATCACACTGTAAATGCTTTTTGTTAATGAGCAAACCTTTGGGTTTGTCATTGAATACACAATTTAGTCATATCTATAAACAATATGTGCAAATTAACTGTTTATTCAGAAACCTGATACAGTACAACTAGAGATACCAAATATGTCTTACTATATGATAAAAGTCCAGTTTGATTTACTTGTACTTGTATAAAGTTCAGAGTATCACATCATCATATATTTACACTTACTGGCTACTTAATTAAGTATACTTAACATGTGAGACACCACCTTGCTGCTGCAGTTCAACAAGCTTTTAATAATGAAAATTTAGTTAATTACACAGGACAAACAGAAATAAGGGAGATTGGAGCCCCAGTTTACAAAAAAAAGAGGAAGATGACCATGAACCAACCACACAATGGGCAATCAGATTCTGACTTCTCCAAAAACTAATATTAGTAAGCTGATCACATGGAACCAAAACTGAAAACAGGACTGCCAGTAACCCCCAGCTCAACTCATAATTAATAAACAGAGGGGACCAAGATGCCAACCGCAAACCTCCATGCTTCGCCTTCTCTAGCTTTATATGCATACGATATATGAGTGTTCTGTAACCAATCAGCACTGAGACTAAATCAGAGAGGCGAGAGCAGGTTATTGAGAATGACAAGATGACAATAACAGGATGATGGATGTACCAGCACACCGAGGGCACGCGTAACATAGACGTGTTTACATGGTCAAGACAACCTGCTGAAGTGCAAACTGAGCTTTGGAATGGGGAAGAAAGGTGATTTTAGTGACTCTGAATGTGGCATGGTTGTTTGTGCCAAATAGTCTGAGTATTTCAGAAACTGCTGAGAATGGTCCAGAAAAGAAAAAGTATCCACTGAGTGTCAGATCTCTGGGCAAAAATGCCTTGTTGATGTCAGAGGTCAGAGGAAAATGGCCAGACTGTTTCAATCTGATAGGATGGAGCTCAAAGAAGAGGATCTCTGAATGCATAACACATAGCTTTAAACAGGTGGGCTACAGCAGCTAAAGACCAGCTTGCTAAGAACAGGAAACTGAGGCTACAATTCGCACTGACTTAGCAGAATTGCACAACAGAAGACTGGAACAAATGTTGCCTGGCCTGATGAGTCTTAATTTCTGTTTGGACATTTGAATGGTAGGGTCAGAATTTGGCATAAAAAAGCATCAGTCCATTTTGCTTTGCATCAGTGGTTCAGGCTGCTGGTGGTGTAATGGTGTGTGCGGTATTTTTTTTTGTGCACTTTGGCCCCCTTAATACCAACTGAGCACTATTTGAATGATGCAGCCTACCAGAGTATTGTTGCTAACCATACCCATCCCTCCCTTTATAACCACAGTGTAGCGCACCATGTCACAAAGCTCAAATATTCACAACTTTGTTTCCTGAACATCACACTCAATTCACAGTCTCCAGATCAGAGCAACTTTGGGATGTAGTGCAATATGGATGCACAGCTGACAAATCTGCAGCAACTCTGTGATGCCGTCATGTCAATGTCAGTTTCCAGAACCTTGTTGAATCTATGTCATGAAGTATTGAAGCTCTGAAGGCAAAGGGCAGTCCAACCTGGTATTATCAAAGTGTACCTAATAAAGTGTATACAAATGTTCTTTAACATTCATGTTTAATATTAAATCCAGTAAATAACTTGCCAAGCCTTCCTGCATCTTGTAGCTGGATTTTTAGCATCTCCATGGGTGTGGTTACCACCACCTGGCAGGTTCCAGCCCCACACCCAGCCAGTACCTCCCCCCACAGGGGCAAATGCCTGCAGACACAGAATAGTATCAGTAACAGACATGAAGAAGTGAGTCCAGTGAGCCTCAGTGATGTTATAGTCTAAGGTCCTTAGAGTCCTAGTTTAACAGATATAGTATTTTTGATGAGTGTTGTTAGTAATTTTGTTGTTGCCCCTTTAATTATTTGCAAACATGAGTTTATTGTCAAGATTTTAACATACTATGTGGCTGTTATTTATCGATGCTATAGACGTAAGTGTTTCAAGTTCAAGAAAAACCTAGGATAGCTTACTCGATTTCATGCTGCCCAGCCTAAATCTACTATACACACTGAAAGCTAGGCTATAGTTTATCTACACATGTACTGTAGCTTGAGTGAATATTTATTTGTTACAGTTGCATCACATGACTTATCAGTCAAAAGCTATATTACCCATCCTTAGAGAGCTTCTGTCTGAAGACATCATTGGCAGCCAGTTTGATGGCTTTTTCAGGTGTAACTAGAGTGAGGTTCACAGCTGCACCTAGAAGGAAAAACTGTCTATTAACCGTGATGCTGAACAGTTTCTGCTAAGGTATAGAAATAGAAAAAAACTAAAAAAGATTTAAGGCTTGCAGGAGACACAACAGCTTAGATAGTGAGATTACATTTACACTTGTAGTGTTGTTTGTCACAGTGCTTAGAAATGCAAAGAATACCTCTGTAGCACCCAAAATAGCCTTCTGAACGCACCGTCTTGGCCAAACAGTCAAGCCTTTAAAGACAGCAAAGAACAAGTGACAATCTGCCTGTTTTCCATGTGACACTGAAGTAAATAGCTCCACTATGGGAGTATCCAGATCTTTTATAGTTGACATAATAGAGAGACATTTTATCTTTGCCCTATAACCTGTGTTTACAATAAATACAGATAGAGACAGTAGCTATCTCCAAATGCTCTGTTTTATTTCCGATAAACTGTGTAACTGTGGCTTTAAAGGAATAATTCAAGCTATTTTTACATCTCTGACTCACTGTGGAAAAATCACAAGCCACTAAACACAGGAAAGGCGCACCCCACCAGCCAGCAATATTGATGCCCACCAGATGTGTGCAGCTAACAGTCAATGTGTCCTTTAAGGACAACAATACTCCCTTTTTTATCTTCATCTCGTGATTAGTGTAGTCACTAAATAGATTTAAAAACCATCACAACTCGTGACCATGAGTGAGTTCTGCACAAACTCATCAAAACACAGACCCAAGTATGGAGAAAGCATGTTTTACTCTACTGCTCCACCCTTTGAGAGTCAGGGGAGAGAGGCGGTTGTGTCGAGTTCAGATTAGAGAAACCGCGTTTGTGTATCACCAGGAAAATATTTAACTTTGGCTTTTATTTGCATGTATTTACAATTATTTGTAAGCAGCTCTTCTAAAACCTTAAGAAATTATGTTTTCAGGTTTGTTTGTTTTTTTATCAATAATTAAAACATCTCATTTAGTAATGCCAGAGCAAAAAAACCCAAAAACAAACAACTTTATATGTGACCGATCAATCACAGTAGCATAGTTAATCTAACCAGGGGAGCCCCACTCACATTCCTTTGTAGACTTGGATGCCCTGCTGGTTCTGTAGGCGGGTCTTGGCCAGGTCTATAGGAAATACACATGTCACACCAACCAGGCCTGCCACGCCCCCATTAATCAGCTTAGCGGGGAGACTGCGAACGGATCAACATGGACACAGAAGAATTTACACACAGTCTCCAAAACAAGCCGTGCAAACAACAGGCCAGAGTGACATGGTGGATGCACAGACGGAGGGAGGGGAGACCCCATGTACATTAAAGATGAATATTACCACAGCTGTTGCTTCCATTTGGAGGAAACATCTTTTTTTATTCTAAACAAACAGGATCGCATTACTTACCTAACTTTCTTCTCTCCCATCCTGCATGTGTTTGGGCTGCACACCCAGGCCCACTCCTCCTCTCGTCCCCCCACCTATTCCTCTTCTTCCTCTTCTTTACCACAGTTCCGCCCACAGCCTAAAGTTGTCGTCGTAGCTGAACTTTCACCATAAACGCAGCTCGCAGCTTCCTTTGATGTGGTAGAAAAGGACTGCCTTCTTCTTCTCCTCCCTGGTGCGGCAGGGATGGACGCCCTCCTTTCCTGTTATGGTCAGACCCACCAGAGTTTAATCTGTGTCTTCTGGCCAGCCTTTCTGCTTTGTTGTACTTCACACAAAAACTAAGTCTCTCTCACTCTGTATGGACACACAAAAACACATGCAGATAGTGTGGATTAAATACTTATAAAGAGTGCAAGTAAGTCCGGTATCTCTCTATTCTATATGACATAGGGGTATTGTTTGTCTCAAAGCCCTGCTGAGGAGACATTTAGTTTGATGTCATATCCTGAAAGGAGGGCACGGTGGCAATGAAGGATTGGCACCCTGAATGTCAGGTTCCATAAAGTCCAGCCATTCATAAAGTTGAATAGTATCAAATTCTGGGACTACACTAAGACAGAACATCTTGAGTCTCTCTAATCTGCCAGCTAAAAGGGATAAAGGGTATTTGATCTGGCCAGGAGGGCAGAGCTGAAAATGGGAGAATTCTCTGTATTGCGTTTGCAATTCAGCAGTTACAAAAGGGCTGAAGAGGAGATTTGAAAAAATAGCTGACATTTTTGTTTTCTCCCCTTTCTTTTACTTTCTGTTAGTTTAGTGGATTTTAGCCTGGCTTCAGAGGTGTATCTTACAGGTAATACAAATGCTGCTGAAACCTTACCTGGGGATCCAGCTCTTGTTTTCCTCCACAGGGCTCTCAGTTTTATCCATACTTTTTCTGCCTTTTCCATTCCTGACTTCCCTCATTCCCTCATCTCTCTAATTAATCTCTCCCGTAATCTCTCCGCCCCCACTTCATCTCTATTTTTACCACTGTAAAGCTTCATTATATCCTTGGCTGTCTCTGTCCACTGAGAGTCACAAACACTTGTATCAAAAGATGCAAGAGCTTGTGTCTTTTGACGCCATATCAGCGATTTCATCCCAAGGTATTTCTTTCTGTTTCTGCACTCTGTCTTTTTCCATTGCTGGAGCATAGTCACATTCTACGCATGCCTTTCACTGAGCCTCTTTCTGTGAAACTTTCTTTTAGCTCCATTCACACACAGTAGTGACCCTGCCAAAACACAGACAAGGGTGCCTCACCCCAAGCCAACCTCCAACTTCCCCCAAGAACTGCACTAGAGCACCCGGCTCACACAGTTCAGAGGCACAAGCCTCACGAGACAGCTTTCAAGAAACTTAATTTTCTCCCATCACAGAGATGCAGCAGTGAGAAACGCCGGTCCTACCTCTGGTGAAGCAACCCACAAGCAGGATCAGCTTGTCCACTTTCCTTTCCCTTCAACAATGCAGGCAGCAATGGTAGTCAAGCGAGAGCGATCTGAGAGAGCCAGCCGCCACTCAGGGGCCGTTGCACAAACACGAGCATTGTCCTGCTCCCTAAATCCCTCCCTCTTATGGTGACTCTCTGTTTGACACAGAGCAGCAATGCAGCTCTGCACTAACACAACTAGACGTAAACTCAAGCCTGTGGAGCTGCTGTTGGAACACACACACACGCCAGATACTGCAGAGAGTAATACCCACAATTATAACTCGGTGTGCATTATTTCTCTGTATAAATAAACACAACACAACACGTGAACTGAAACAAAAAAGCCTGCCCACCAGTAATGAGCTCCCTATTCATTAGTCCTGGTATTACATAATACCTCCAGGAACACAGAATGCAATAAATGTTTACAGACTTACAATTGCTACTAATAGTAGTATGCAATACCATCATCACAGTTTGGGGCATTTTATTACTGAAAAATCTGCAAAACAAGTAATTACAGGACAATAAATATATATATATCAGGAAGGTAATTTTTTTAAAAAAAGGAGCATGTTATATGACAACAACTGGTCATCGCCCTTACAGTATTTTTCTGCGAATTGATTAATATATTGATTACTTTTAATAGAAAAACAGTTACTATCAGTGACTTGTGCTCATCAGCAGGTAATATTTTCTATCTTGACTTTCGCTCTTAAAACACTTGTGGTTACACCATCTATTTAAAAAGATCATTTGTGGTGGAAATAGAAAACCGATCATTGCTTAGATATGTAGTGTTTACTACTGTAGTGAAAGACTGATAGTCAGTTTCGGTAAGGATAGAGAAATGAAATCATTGCTTGAGTTTTTAGAAAGTGAGAGCTAAGAATTACAATGGAATATGTCTAACTTTTTGACTTTCTTTGACTCCCTTGAAATGTTATATATATATATATATATATATATAAAATTCTATTAGATATTGTATGTCTGCAACGATGCTCACCCATGGTGAGGGTTTTGCTTATGTTGCCTACGTTGAAAGCTTCTCCAGATTGTTAACCTAACCAGCTTACTCCAGACTGGAAGTCTAATCAGCCAGGGAAACGGAAACTACCTGGATGTGCAGTGCTTCTACTTTGTAAGTAGAGGCACTATATTGCCCCCTCAGATGACATAAAGCATGGAAATACTTGGTTCAAATGGTGAGTCAATGTAATTACTTACATCTCAGCATTGGAGTTCTTCCTTGCAGCTTGAACAACTCCTCTCACACACCAGAGTTATGCAAATGAGGTCTACTGGAACTTCAAATGATTAGTGCCATCACTGTACACTAACCAGCTGCAACATTAAAAACACTAACAGGTTATGTGAATAAATGGTTCCTGACACTCATGGATGCTACTTTAACATTTCTTTTACATGCAAAAATGTCTTCAGAGCAAGTTTAAAAATACATACTCATTTGAAAACCTCCCTAAATCCCCAGCTCCTCTAAATCAATCAGTTTTGCACAAAAGAGCTATTGGAAATGCTATTTTGTCCAGCCCTTTGACAACTGTTCCCAAAGTGTCTGTCAGTGCTCTGTGTTACATTGTGAAGTCTCTGCAATCAAGACGGAGGCTCTGATGTCTTTTCCTGAAACACTAAAGTTCAGTCTCGACAATACCGCTAACCCCTGAACAGTTTTTTTTTCTCGTATCCAAGCAACCAACAACAAAACAGAAAACAAGATGGCGACAGAGATCAAAACCCAATCCTGTTATGAACTCTTCAAAAAAAAACTCTTCCACTTCCCAAAATAAATAATCATAGACAATAAAATACATTTTGTGTATACTGTGTAATATTGTACAACATGTCAAATTCAGTGATGTGTTAAGTATATTTTACTTAATTAATATAATTAAGTAAAATATACTTAACACACAACTGTAAAATAAGTCACAACACTCTGACAGTACAGTGATGGCTGACTGCCACTGCCCTGACCTACTGGCAACCGCTGTCTCGTTATAGCACCTTAGACCTTGGAGAGCTTAAAAGATCCAGCCTATGGCAGCTTATTTATTTCACTGATTGACATGGATGGAAACGGGCTAATGAAAGAGTAGTCTTGAGCCTTCAATGAAAATCTCTCCTCTTTATTGGAGAATGTACTGTAGTTGTAACCAAATCTTAGTCAGCTTAGCTGCTATTTAACCTTATTAGCAACATAACTTTCTGTTGGCGATTCGTGATGTTGGATGGTTAGTTGGATTCACTCAACAGCACAATATCTTACAGTGTTATGACATTTGTTTCTTTACATTTCAGCTTATTAATAAAAAAAAGTCGCTGTCTAATTTTTTTTTTTAACTTTGACCCGTTAAAGCTTTAAATTCATGCAACTCAGTTTGTCTGTGTTGTCAGTAATTTAAACCAACTTCAGATGACCTGCACACAGGACAACGATGATAAATCCCGCAATTTAGTGTAATGCATGCAAATTTATGGTGATCCCACCCATGCTTCAAAAAATTAAAAGAAAAAAGTTAGTTATATAGCTTTACACTTAACAAATGCACGTACTGGAATATCTGATTCACTTACGAAAATTAGAACACAAAACCCAATAAAATCTTACAGAATAATATGGAGTGGCTTTGAAGGAGTACCCTCAGCACCTCCAGTCTAACAGCATGCACTTCTCAAATATTGCGATAGGGGGAGCGCTTGTGTAGCGTATGTGGAACTGTCCCTAAGGCGTTTACAAATAATCTCAATGTACCTGGAACCTGTGTGTGAGTAATAAACTAAACGAGAGTTTCGGACTGTTTTGAGTGAATGTTTCACAATAGGAAAAAATATAACTGATTGGGAGGACCAAAGTAATACTGACGGATTCCAGAAAAACATACTCAATAAACTTAGACGTTATCCCTGGTTTAACTTTTTTAACCGTTCACAGCGGTTCCCTTTAAACGGCGAGCGCATTATCAAGTCATTGGGTATTATTTACTGCAAGAAATTACTATTAAAATGAACAGTCAAACCTAATTGAAAAAATGCCTATCAGCTAGAGGTTACTATCATAAGAGATTAACACGCTCGCCGCTATAACGACTATTTATGTTTACATAAAGTTTAACATATAGAGCTATAAGTAGTCGTCCCCCCTATTCTTCGTGCGGTGGTATCGCCCTTCCCATCTGTTCAGCTCCTGCGAGACTGAGTGAAACAGATTGTAGGACTCTCCGGTCGCAATGGCAACGGTCCCAACAGGACGGCGACACCAACTTTTTTCGTGTTTGTAATGTTACGGAGGCATTATACGTCGCGGAAGAATCTACTTTCTAATGTGAGAAATAAGCGTTACACAATTTCTTCAGTCCGAAAATGTCCCAGGGATGTACAATTTCTGTGGAAGAAATCCAGTCTTGGTGGGAAGTCCCCGCCATAGCCCACTTCTGCTCGCTGTTCAGGACAGCATTCAACCTTCCAGACTTTGAAATAGAGGTAAACAAGAATTGTGATTGCTTGTAGTAACACGAGTGTGTTTCATTGCGGAAATGAGAAGTTGTTTGTGTCAGCTTTTTTGTCTACGTGGTGGTTCGAGCGCACTTTGTGTAACTTAGAATTTGGGTAACCAGCTTAGCATGTTCTCTGAACTTCTCGTACTAAGGCAATCCTGTTAAGGTAACGAGCCAGCGAGCTCGTTAGCAGAGCTCAAGCTAGCTTTATTTGCTCGCTGCTGTTCCTCAAAGTTGAGCCTTAAGCGGAATATAGCATACACGATACAGTTCACGGTCCGGTATTCAGTGACTTGTAGTCGGTTGTCTATATCCAAGGATGCTCAGATGTTCAGTTAACTTTAAATAGAGGTCCACTTGAACCATGTGCCTCTCGTTTGTTTTCATTTGGCCCAAGGCCCATGTTTATATTGCAGAGCAACCGTGTTTTAGGTAATTTAAATTAAAAGAAAAGTACCAAGAGAAGTATAGAAATACTATAGAATAGTGTTAAAGGATACGAAAGTGAAATATTTAAGTGAGTGCGATTTATTTTGACTATAGTAATGTGAAGATTTTATTTTTATTGAAAGGAAAACTAACTTGAATTGTCGTTCTGCTTACTAACTATATGTACTGCGCTGCTGTATTTTGGTTTCCTTTTCTGTCAGATAAAGTTAAGTTCATGGCGTGAGGTTTGAGTTTATTGTCTTGCAGGCCATCTGGCTTGTGTAGCCAGGGGACGCAGATGCTGTTCAGGCATTGTTTGCTCGCCGAAGTCCTGTTTTGTTGGAAGAACGAGGGTTTAACGATTTTTCTTAGGTTATTAATTGTCTAGGCCAAGTTAGTGGAGTCAATAATCCAACTACTATCTGTCCTGTCACAGAATAAACCACATTTATTACACTACGATTACATAATTCAACTTCATCACTCGATTTGCCCCCCTCCCCTGTTTCTTGAAATGTATTCGGAGTTGATAGTACAGCTTAGTTCACGAGGGCTGGCATGTGTAAGATTTGCGTCAGAGATAATGAAGATTGTTTAATTAGTCAAGCAATGATCGCCACTTTAAAGAAACTGGTAAGGTCAACATCGCGCATCAACAGTCTTCATCACTCAGTCATCCCCACCCCCTTCGGGAGAATCACGTAGACATCGGCTTTGTTGTTAAACGAAGTGGGAGCCAGATGGGGGCTCGCATTACGCCTAGATAACAGGGAAGTTGAGGGTGTTGTGCTGCTGTTTTTCGTCCTAAGTTTGTGTTGGATTCACGCGCAATTGGCATAATATTCTAAATATTAATCATTTGGGGTTCTTGATTTCAAGGTAATGCTTGAATGATATATTCCTGTGAAGTCGAATCACTAAGCGACTCACATGTTTGGCTACATTACTCAGCTGGATTTCATGGAAATATTGAGATTGATGTAGTAGTATTACACTTTGACATCTTAATTGGGCACAGGAGTGTTCAAGGTCGCATCTCTTTTGGTTCTCATTATAATGATCTGCAGTGGGATTTATAAAAAGCTAGGTAGTTACTTAAGCTTACAACTTTCATTGAAGGCTAGAGGAAAGTAAATGGCTTTTAAATGGAAATTAACAACACTGTCTGCTAACCCCCGCCCTCAAACACACCCTCACACTTCAAAAGAAACTGTTTTAGGTGGGGAAATTACAAGTAGTCCTTCTAGCAGCAAGCCTCCCCACCATCTTGAAATGTGTCTAGGCACTTATTTGGGTAGTTATTTTTTGAAGCATTAACTAAAATTTCAGTGGTCACTGGGAAATAACATGTATACAATCACCAGTGAAATGCGATTTTTTTTTTTTTTAAAAAATGGCTGACTTTCTCCTCAAAACAAGATTTGCAAAAGCCCCTTTCCCCTAAAGTTATAAAAGTTACGATCTTTTATATTTAAAAAAAATCTATATTTGATTTCTTCGTTGAATGAAACACGTGCCTTATGCCTTGTAATCTGGCTGCTTGTGTTTGATTGGGACTTTTATTACATTTATATTCAAATTAAGAGTAAATCAGGGCCATTCTGAAATTTGCCATGTAAATTTATCTTCTTGATTTAAATGTCCATTATTTCAAATGCTCTCCTACTTGAGTTTCAATTTTGTAGGTACTGAAATGGAAGGCTTGTGCTGCCATTGGGCTGTTGTGGAACCTGACTAAGCTGTTTTTATAATATGCTGAAAATTCAATCCAATTCAGACACTTGCAACCTGTTTTTTGATTAAAAATGCTCCACCTCTTAGCTTGGCAAAAACTGTGCAGTGTTTGAAACTTTGCTTTTACCTCTGTGTGGACCTTGCTGTGTGCTCAACATGTGAGCAGCTAGACACCAGAGTTAATAAGTTGTAAAAATTAGTCAGTTCAGGACACCGCATTCAAATAATCTTTTACAGTGCAGATACCAGCAGAAAGACTCCTTGCAAATCCCTGCACTTTGGATATGATGATAATGAGCAATCAGCTGACACAGCCCCGTCTCAGAGTGATTTAAGCTGTCTGAATACTGGGGGCTTCCAATTCAAATATTCACTGACTTTTTAGAGTCCAGACATTTGGATCCTGCATGTTTACTTTATGAGGACTTTGCAATGTAGAAAGAAGAAACTGTCAGGCTGACGTGTTTGTTTTACTTTCATGCCACATAGCAGCAACAAGACAAGCTGGCTTGGGCACTTTTATGAATGTAGCAGCTTGGACTGACTGTCATTAACCTTTGCTTTTTTGACATGTATTGTCAAGGCTGGTAAAAATTGATTAGCCACTCTGTGCCACATTTAATAATCAGGATACATTTAGCCTGTGATTATTTATTTATTTTTATTTGAATTTCTTTTTCTTTTTTTTTCTTTTTTCTTCTAAGAGGTGTTTTATGAGGAGACGCGCTTGGGAATGATTTATTGGGTATTATCAGTCAGCTCCAGTTACATTCCAATCTGGATGTACAGGTTGAATCAGGGGTGGAATAGGGGGCAGGGTAGGGTGCAGGAAGTGTCTGTCATTGGTCATGACAGAGTGGGGGCTGCTGAGTGACTTAACTCTGGCATTCCTTCAGTCTTCCCTTGTGGACATAGCATGTGACCAGTGTCCATCTTTGCCACCTTGGGACTCTAGAGAGTATTGGTCAGTGTTGTTGCAGCAGAGGACCTCAAGCACTTCTGAAAACAACTTGAAACAACATGCAGTCGACACTGGAGTTCCACAGAAGCTGATAAATCTGAGAATTACAGAAAAATAAAATCTAGTAATTACTAGCTAAAAAGTAGGTTTTACCTTTCCGACGCACTTGCTCTCTATTGAGCTGTCCATAGCACTTTGTCTGCCTTTCCTTCGTTTTCTGCCAGATTTTTAAATCAGAGTATATTTTGACAGAACTGAATGTGTCTGTGAATATGAAATGCATCACAAACGGTTAATGAGAATTAGAGGAGTTACTGTTACTCACCTCTCACCACCTTCATTATGGCTATCAGTGTGAATGTGACATCAAAAAGAGTGGTTTTCCAACCCTATCTAACATGACAATCAGACCACAAATCCTGCTTGATAGTCCTGAAAAAACTTTTTTTTTTAATAATGGATACTTTTGTTAAGGCTGCCATACTTGAGATCACAGTGTTTAGTGCAATGTGAGACTTCTGGATATTGACAAACTTTGTGATCCAGTTCGCCGGTGCTGCTGTGGTACTGTTGTGGCAGCTCTATTCTTTCTACGGTGCTGGTCAGTGATAATGGAGCACCCCCAGTCTTCTTGGCTAGCCTTACAGAATGGCCCCTTGCACATTGTTCCGGGGCTGATACACTTCACTGTCGCTGGTTTCCACTTTCCTCAGGACTGCAGGCGACAAGCTGGGAAAGCACTGCATGTATTTGTGTGTGTGTGTGTGTGTGTGTGTGTGGATGAAAGTTAAGTGGGAGAGTTGGTGTGGACAAGAACAAATACAGGCCAAGTGGAGGAAAGTGTCCTAGAGATGGAGAGCAAGTGAGTGAAGAAGCAAATGCATTTTAGTATGAGTAGTTGTCCTCTTTCCTGGCTTTTTGTCTATGTGGCTTGTGAAAGGTTTCTTGGCTGTTTATCTAATAAATGATCCCTGAAATCCCACAGCTAGCACACACTGTAGTCTTCTGTTGCTCAGTTCTCATTGATGTGCCCTTCATTGCCAGACATAGCCCTTCATGCCAAGGACCTCTGTTTCTGGCTTCATGTAAGTTCGTGCTCTGCTGGCAGCCTGTTTGGCACATCACCAAGCATTTGTTCCATGTGTCTTCATCAGCTGCTTGTCATTTGACTGAAATTGGTCTCCTATTTAGAGATGTAGACTTAAATATTGTATTTCATTGTATTTCTTTTTTATTTAGTTGTAGTGGAGTATTTGGTGCAAAAGCAACTTAACTGGAATCATTCATCTAGCTTTTCCTTGCAGTACAACAGGATAGCACAATTTACTCAGGCATAGACTGACAAATCCATCACTAAATCTTGAGATGTTAGGCAGAGTCTTGATGTCCCACACTAAGAGAAAATCTCTTTACAAAAGCCATTGCCATCCATGTTCATTCAAACAATGAAAACACATATAGCTAGCCAATCTCTTTTGCTGCTTTTCTGTACACTGTAGATCCTATTTGACATGATTTGAAGAAGAATGTGCAATATAGGCATAAGTTGGTTAGTAGTATAGGTCCCTTGGTGGTAGTATTGTTTTGCTTGTGTCAGTCCAGCACTTTTTTGTCCAAAATTTTTTTACAGCAACTGTGGTGGCTTTCAAACAGTGGAACATTTACATTTTTTCTGCTCATCTCTGAATGAGCAGCTGCCTTGCAGTCAGTTTTAGATTTTCTCTAGAGATACTTTGGCTAATTTCTCAGCTAAGAGCAAAGCATACCATGTGTTCGTTTGTTGTAAGATCAAAAACAGGAGTCCTTATGCACTCCCAGTGTCTGAGGCATTGAAGACCAAGGAAATTACTTGTATCTTTTAGATGCAACGTCCCCACAACAATAGGGAAAGCCTTAGTGGTATCATGTTGCAGGGGAAATGGTTTGATCATATGGCTTCAAGTAATGTCACAAGTATAATGCTTAGGGACAGTGAGAAAATATATAATCTATTTGAAACCAATAAACAAGGATTGAGTGTTGCCTTTCATGATAGAGCTCAACCTAACCAGATTCTCAGGAAAACTGTTCTCATTTTTTTTTTTTTTTTTTTTTTTTTTTTTTTT
>VUQJ01015734.1:2922-17933 GCA_015108635.1 Andinoacara biseriatus | reverse complement strand
TTGAACCACATCTGGCTTCCTGTTACTTTGTGATTTGAATTTAAAATCCTGCTCCTCACATGCAAGGTCTTAAATAATCAGGCCCCACCTTATACTACCTTTCTAATACCCCAACAGAGCACTTTGCCCTCAGACTGCAGGCCTGTTTTTAAATGGGTTATTTAATAGTAGAATGGGAGGCAGCACCATCAGCTTTCAGGCCCCTCCCAGTTTGGATTTGGGAGACAAACACCCTCTCTACTTTTGTATTGTAAAGACAATACAATATAATGTGCAGATAGAATCCTATGTGTTATTGTTGTTGTCAATTTCAAAGGTTAGTTTTAGTGATCTTTAGCGTATTGTCTAATGAAACACTACCACTTGTGGCCATCATACTCCAGTAAACTGACCATTATGAGGACAGAAGCCAGTGGAGTGTGTCTGCGGACATGGATCATAGACAGAACCTCAGGGAGCTGGCCTTCACGTGAAGCTACGTAGAACATTCTAGTGAACACACACATCAAGACAGACAAAAATGAGGAGAGCGACAATGACATTCACTGAATGACTCTTGACACATTGCATGACTACAACCAGCTCTTTTTCAAATTGAACTATATCCTCTGTGGTTCATTTTCTCATTTCCATTATCTTGTTACAAAGGTACATACATACGATAAAAAACTTGTAGCTTATTGTGACACACTGGAAATTACTTGATTAGGTTTAGGAAATGTTTGTAATTGGAGTTCAGTAAGTTGGAATTGTTGCTGTTGTTGGACAGCAGAGATGCCAAATAACACATTGTGTGCATCTGTGAAACACCAGCAATGTTGGCATAAATTGTTACAATTGCATTTGCATGGTGGTGTCATTCCTGGGTTGTTGTCAGGTTTCTTTTTTTTTTCTTCTTAGTTGCTGTTTTTGAATAAATGCTAAACTGATGTCAAAGAAACTGCACACTGCAGAAAAAATACCAAAATATCAAAAACTCAATCAAAAAGCAACTAATCAAATGTCCTTGTGGCATACTTTGACAATACAGGGTTTTTTCATTAGCACATGAACATGCATACTCTAGGTATTCAACAAATGTCCACATAGAGGTAGAATCTGTACCTTGACAGAGCAAAGAGGGAGCCATTCATGGTGCCATAGCAGGACAAGGCCACAAACACTGGGACGGCTATCGAGAAGTTCCCCAGAAGCTTTTCTGCAAAAGTCTGAGAATCCCACAGAAAAGGACACAAATGAACATTTGTTGAGAATTTCTTTGTGTAAAACTTCCCACTGTATCCTTACACTGAAGGTGTATTCAGGTGCATTTGATCAGTTCATCAGAGACTGGCTCAAATGAGGGAATGAAGCAACAAGTGTTGACGCATTTGTGGATTCGGGTCATACAATTTCCATCTCCAGGCAGAAAAACATTCCTCAATAGGATTGAGGAATGGAGAACATGGAGGGAGATAAACAACTGAAAATCGTGGGTGGGCAGTGAACCAGTTAGGAACCAGAGCAGCCTATTGGAAATTTACGTTGTCCCAAATGAAAACGTACCTGAGCTGCTTTGGACAGTGTGACAGGTGTTTGCCCGTGTGATGAGTCCGTGTGCACAGTAGAGCAATTAGCTTAGACCTTTGAATGACAGTGTGTTCCTTGTGAAAACAAGAGATTTTCTTCATGAAAATTGTGCCCAATGCAGAAAATTGTGTGTAGTGTTTTGAAAAAAGTGTATTTTAGAACTGCAGTTTCAGTGCAAAGCAGGAATTGTGCTTTTAGTCTAGCAGAATTGGTTCAGGGAGTTGGTGCATGAGTTACATGTTGTGGTCATTGTGTCTCAAGTAGCAGTATTTGTGTGTAAACAATTGAGGAAAAACTGTAAGTAGAAGTACAGATACTTGTGTTAAAAATACTCTGGCAAAAGTGGAAGAGTACAGGCTCTGGAATGTACTCGAAGTAAGAAAGTAAAAGCAGCTCTTTGAAGCACATTTCTACCAGCTGTTTTTGTGCGACGCTAACTGAGCAACATTAGTACATGGGAATACTTTTTTTAAAATGTCGTTGCGTCTGCACCGCAACAGAAAAATGAGCACAATCAGGGCTTAAATCAGGGATTCGGCAGGTGGAGGAAGATCGGTTGTAGTGACTCAGCGTGGGGAAAGAATCACAAGTCACAATGATTTCTATTGTGCGCTCCAGTAGATTTTCTTTGTGTATAGCTGTGATCAGCTGACCTGCGCTGCTGCTGCTCTTTGTGGAATTACACAACTGGATTCAACAAAATATATATGTTTCAAAAGCTTTCTTGGCTGTTTTCCATTCCCTACACTGACATTGTTGTATCATCATCTTAAATTCAAACTCATCTCTGCTACACTCACGTAACCTGTAACTGTGACCATGAACACCACCTGCACCAGTCCAACACAGAGCCTTACTGTAAACTCACCACAGCACAACATGCAACCTTTGAATAACCAAACACAGAATCACAAATTCACATCATATACAGATTTTATAAATAAAGACATCACATGTAAACCATCTCATCACTTTAACCCCTGAGTGTAGCTCTATAAATAATGCATAATTATGTGCTTTTGGCTCTTTCATCCCTTTGTCTGTGATGATGGAGGATACACCAATAGGACTGTTTTGTGTGTGTGTGTGTTATTGTTCCTCCATGTAGGCTCAGATCAATTGGTGTTTGAAGGCGCGCAGTGAAAACTTCCCTTAGATGTGTTAAACCTAAAGTAACGATCCTGTTTGGAAAACACAAGAATAGAAAGTACAAATATTTGTGTACAAATGTAGGGAGTAAAATTGAAAAGTTTTAATAAATCCTTAAGATACCTGAGAATTCTGCTTAGATACAGAAACAATGATTGTATACCTCATGATGGCTACACTGGAGCTGCGCACTGAATCAACTAAATGCAATGGAAAAATCTGTGTTTCAACTCTAATAACCTCTGTGTACATCTCGGGTATGTAATTTTAATTTTCTTGTAAAAAGACAGTGTGCAAAGATGAGACAAAGCTAAAAAGTAAGCTGTGTCCACGGTCGTGCCTACATGGTGGTGCGAACTGGAACTCCCCACAGCTAAAAGAGCAGGATCGTATCCACACATCAGCGTAAAGAAGCTGTTATTTTTTTGTTCTTTGGTCAACGGTGGCTGTTCGTGCTGCATTCATCCCTTTGCAAAAGTTTCATTTAATAAATATCAGAGAATCCGTTTGGTTTCAGAGCTCAACTTTTTTTTTCCAGCACACTAAACATTGACCTGCAAGCAGAAACAGCACTCCACCCTTCAGAGACATGCTTCACTCTGTATCAAGAAGTATCACGTTTGAATGCACCTTGAGTTCTGTAATTTGAGCAAAAATAAATAAATAATAATAATAAAAATAATAATAATCTGATATTCAGAGAAACATGGATCATTTCACTAAAATTAACATGATGACCATCCTTGGAAATAAAAAAAAATATGTTAATAGTTTATTCTCAGAAAGCGATTTTTTTCAAAATTATGAACTATTCCTTAAAAATAGGCAGCCAGTGGACTGATGCTTATTATCAGAGGCTCTCACTGAATTTTGGTTTGTCTTATTACATTAGCTGTAGTTAGTGGGATGGGAATAAAACCCAGCAGCTAATAATTGTTATAAATGGGTTGTGCAGAAGTGGGAGCAAAAGCTATTATTCACGAAGCCTTCGGTGCCGATGAGTCATAATCTAATCTTGCATGGACAAACACGGCCTTTAAGGGGGGAGATTTGAATTTATCATGTGCATATGCAGTTTTGCACAAATGGACAGCGAAATGATGTCACTTAAGATCGTTTCAAGGCACCTCCTCTGTAATCCTGCAACATACGGTATTAGCTATTTAGCATTCTGGGCCCGTGTTTTAGCTCTGTTAGAGACTTTGCCATTTGCACAACTGGTTCAGGATCCTTCACCCCTGCTGCCCTGATCTAAGTTAGTTTAGTTCAGTTTTATTTATATAAGATCAGTAAACAAAAACTCAATAATCAGAGCCTTAATAATCAGACAGTCACCTATGAATGAAAACCAGGTGAAAGTGTGAAGGAAAAATTCCTTTTAAAAGGAAGAGACAGTGATGAAAATGGATGGAGGGAAGAAAGTTTCTGCAAAACTCTGTTTTTCAGAGTAATACACTGTGTTCTAAAACATTTAAAGGACACAAAGCTCTTTAAGACAGTGTCGACTGACATTTTTACATCCAAACATTTGCTACACTTACACCTGCTCCAACATTTCATGACCCTCACGTATGCATTTGAAAATGTCCAACTTCTTTTTCTCTCTGTGGCACAATCTTTTATGGCAGTTTATTGAGGTAAACACTAAATGAAAACGATCTTCATATAATTCTTCAGACTTTTCTATTAATCACTCTTCAAGCTCTTCCGTTATGTGAACACGCCTCTAATTCAAGAAGTCTAAAATGACTAATCACGCCCTGAGGCACGCCTCTTTGAGACAAGTTGTAGACACCAGTTAAATTCTGTAATTAAGTTTGAGGTGTAAACTTCTGCCCACTGTCTGTGAGAAAGGAAGAACATAGTTTAATTCTTTTATCCCATCACAGCCTTTTAAGAACAGATAAATGCTCTTAACACCTGTCTTAAGGTGCTTTTATCACTCAGTGCGCACAGGGCAATAAAACTAACTGCATTACAAAAGAGAAGTGATCTCTGATAGCCATCCTCAGTCTAATAAGCAATGGTGGCTATTATTGGGGAATGTCTGTGATGTGATTAACATTAACAGGGCTGGGATGGAACAATCACATTAACAGCTGCTGGGAAGCCAAGCTGTCAGAGACACTTTGCTGATAATGACATGCTAAGTGCAGGAAGGCAACTGCAGTGCTCGAGCCAGGAGTAAACACCACAGAGGTGAGACTACCGTGCACAACTTTTTACTGCAGAGAGCCAAGGCCGGTCCTTAAGGTGAAAAATTCTCATATTTTACTATCTAATAACTTGACTTCAATAAACATGGCTTTATTGAACTTCCTCTATTACCACCCACTCTGTCTTGATTTCTTGATTGATTCATTTACGCCATGAACGACGGCGCATCCAAATGATTTAAGATAAAGTAGCAGCAGGACGCCTCACCGAGTGTACGTTTCAACATGAGTCAGACGTCAAACTACGCACCAGTTTTTACATGGTGTTGATAGACCAGGTAAAACTAGAGTTGTGATCAAAAATTTATGCTGTGCTTTTGCCTGTATATTATCATCACCTTTGATGCGCGTTTCACGCAGGAAGAAACAGTAAAAATTGGATATTTGCTAGCAGGAAAACCTCGTGTGTGGAATATATAACAAAAGAAATCAGGACATCCCCTTTCCTATTGCTGGAAAAATGCACTACATCAACCAATTAAAAAAATATACACAACATGTTGCATTTAGTTGCTGAGGAACAGGTGAAAGGCAGACAGTGATACCGATAGTGAGCTTTGCCTGTTATAGAGCTCTCTGTGTGTGTCTGATTGTTCTGTAGTTCAATAAATATGTTTGTGGTTTTCACAGTTAAAAAAAAAAAATCTACTTTTGTTCTACTCGTCACATATGTGAGGTTGTGCTGAAAACAATGATACCAAACACGGCAGGTAAACAGTTTTCATGGTGAATATAAAAGGTAAAATCAAAATAGTGAAAATGGCCGATTATACACCAGATACCGCAGAGGGTTAATTGTTTACACCTGTTACTAATAGGCGTAAACAAATAAAATATTTTACCACATGTGACTGCAGTGCAGTGGGGGGATTTCTGATTATGTGTTATTGCCTCAATAATGAAAAAAAAAAACAATTATGGAATAAAACAAAATCTTTAGGTCTACTTTGAATTAAAGCTGTTAAAAAGGTTTCTGATTTTTGGGGGCAGTAAAAGTGTGGGAGTGTAAAAGGAAACTCCAGGAAATTAATTAATAAACAGTGGCTGAAGCAAACAACAGACAAATAAATAAACAAATACATTGGATATTAACTTTTCAGTCTCACAAAGGGAGACTTATCTCATCCTCGCTACTGCATGTACTGCATGTACTGCATGTGTCACTCTGTTCTGAGCTGAGACGTGAGGACGAGCCATCTGAGACGGCCAAGTCTAAATAAATCACGGCTGTCTCTGACTGTTTGTACCTGATAAACTGTCACTATAAGATGCTTTGGTTAGTGAGGAACATTACAGCCAGTGTTTACAGTGTACACGTATTTAATCGTGGCTGAATGCTCCCCCTCCCTCACAGTCTTGTATTAACTGCAGAGGAGAGCCGGTGCTCTGTGTATGTGGAGACACTGAAGTGGAGTTTGTTTTTGTTTTTTGTGTCGGGGGTTTTTTTTTTGTAAAAGTGGTCAGCTCTGGTCCTGACTCTTGTTATTCGTCATGGGGTAGATTCACCCGTCACACCTGTCATTTTACTCCTAACAAAGCTAATAAATGAAAAAGGTAAGATCACTTTAAAGGGTCGATATTTGTATCGTTTTTCCAAGAACTTACCACAGCAACAGCCGGTGAGGCCAGGAGCGTCTCAGCTGACATCACGGTGTAATATGCCACATTGGTCAGCACATAGCAGGAAGTCACAATTGCCATGGAGATACAGATCGCTAATGGGACAGTCCTGAGGGATAATACCAGAGGAAGTGCACTGTTAGCTGCTTGGATGACACCTTCGCTTTCTAACCTCTCATGTCTATGTCTCTTTACTCTTGATACACGCTCAATATGCTACCTGTTTATTCTGTTTATTACATCCTGTTTACTATGTACATAAACAGGATGTACCTTCAAGGCCCATTGTCAGTAAGATCAATTCTGTTACCTACAACATCTTTATGCTTCTGGCTTTGGTCCTCAGCCCATTGGTAGGCAGCACCAAACATTAAATTGGAGCACTTTGAATGTTGTAGATAATAGTGTCACTGCGTTTCAAAACATTGTGTCTTGTTGGAGTTGTTTTCTGAGTCTCCACTGCTTCGTTTGTAGATGCACAAGTAAGGAGTGACACTATGGTTTCATGTGGAGCTCGTTTCCCTTTGCAGACTTTGCTGGTGAAGTCAGTGGAGTCTTGAATGTAATAAGAAGTGTTTCCCAGAAGAGAAGCTGAGATAGTGGTGCTATTTTAACACAAAAGAGCGACCTCATCAGGTCAGGACCCTGCAGTGTAGTCACTCCTACAGACCAGAAGCCAACAATTAAGATGTGTGCATCATAGATGGGGAGGAGTGCTGGCTGAAGCATCAAGGAAACCATTTATATACAGAGGTCACAACCATCTCTCAGTGCATCTTCCACCATCTTACAATGCTGTGATTACAGCCGCTCGCTAGTTCTCTGTGAAAAGTAGACAGGGCAGTTGTGATTAATGGATATTTGCATATCAGTGATCATGAACTCATCATGTGGCTCATTGTTATGCAATGGCACCGATTGTTACACAACTGTGCATTTTATAAGGTTGGGGAAGCAGGAGTTAGCTGAGATTGAAGCAATCACTCGAGTGAGTGATGAAACATTTCTCCCACAGAAAACATTGTGTTCAGATGAACTGAATCCGCTTCCTGGGGCTTCATCTTTTTTTATTTTCTGCATTCCGTCACAGACTTAACACTTTTCAGGCTAAACATGAATTCAAAAATCAAAACTGTTATTCAAACAAGATTTTTAAAAAAACCCAATTAAGTAAAGGCTGAGGATGATCTTGCACTCTAATGAATTACATGTCAAAAACAACCCAAGCACCTCATATTCACCACTCTGCTGCTCTCACTTTCCAAGGTCCAGTTTCCTCCCACAGTTCAAAGACAAGCACTTACTGGGGTTAGGTCAACTGGCTGCAATAAATTGCCCATAGGTGTGAATGAGAGCATGAACGTGAGTGTGAATGGTTGTCTGTAAGTCTGTGTTGGCCCTGCGACAGGCTGGCGACCTCTCCAGCCCCCCCCCCAATGGATGGATGGACAGAAAAAGGGTTGTGGATCTTCAAAATATCTGAAACATCTGAAAGGCCTGGGTTCGATTCCACCTTGGCCCGGGCCTCTCTCTCTGTGTGGAGTTTGCATGTTCTCCCCGTGTCTGTGTGGGTTTCTTCCCACGTCTAAAGACATGCACTTACTGGGGTTAGGTTAATTGGCTATTCTTAATTGCCCATAGTGAGTGTTAATGGTTATCTGTCTCTTATCTGTCTCTGCAACAGGCTGGCGACCTGTCCAGGGTGTCCCCTGTGTCAGCTGGGATAGGCTCCAGTATGGAATTATATTTAGGTCAAAAGTTATATAATTTAATTAATTAGTTATATAAAGTTAAATAATTTAACTTCAAGCGCAGGAATGCATTCACATTCGCTCACTGAATTACAGTGAATTATAGTAATTTAGGAACTTCTGGCCAGCTGTAAAAAATAAAATACAATATAGTTCATTAAATCTTCTTTTTCTAGCGGAAGTGAGCAGTGGACGCTTATTACCTTACGGCGGTATTCCAACTTTGTCTTCCTGTAACAACTGCTGTCAATCAAGTTCAAGCCCTCACCCTGTGGGCGTGATCGATTTAAAAGTGACCAATCATGTGAGGGCTTGTGAATCCTTTGGGCTCCGCCCCGGATGGTCAAAAGTAAGTTTCTTCACTCGTGTAGAATTTTTTCCGCGCGTAGAGAGACACCCTCGGGTGCGTAAAACTGCTGCAGCGCGCGCTCAGCAGACAGTCTCGCGTGTGCGCAGGCTTCTTTGTGCGCGTGGCTGCTGAATTTCATTGAGCGAATGTGAATGCATTCCTGCGCGCGTGAAGTTAAATTTATTTGCGCGGATTATGTTTTTGCGCGCGCGGATTGTTTTTTTGCGCGCGTGCGACTTTTGACCTAAATATAATTCCATACTCCAGCAACCCTGAAAAGGATAACCGGCAGCGAATCGATGGATGGAAGAAAAAAGTGGTGTTGATTTCAAATGACCACAGCTTCAGCAAACTCAGCCCCAAAACAAGAAATTGATTGTTACAAAGTGCCTGAGCTGAAGCTCAGATTTAGATCACAGGCAAACCATGCAAACCCTCATGCAGCTGTCACTCGAGGGAATGAAAAAAAAATCAGCAACCCAGTGTCAGAGTCTGGTCAACAATTGTGCGAAATGCCTAAAGGAACAAAGCAACACTAGTTTCTGACACCAAGGTTGTACTTTGTTTTTACTCAGAAAAATATCTCTCATCATCCTGAATGAATTTCAAATAAAACTTTCTGGTAGTGGTATTTGTTTATGTATTGGGACTACTTTAGCTCTGCTTTTGGTCTCCATCTCTACCAAAGCCTGCCTGACTGATACCAGTGTCCTGCTTTTGCATACCAGATAGTTAGTTTTGGCTATATAAGCACAGTAATACTCCTAAGGCTCAGGTGAACTGCAGAGCTGGCAAAAATTCTTCATAGGATGAACACTTTGATTCTGCCATTTCACATACAATTAGTCATGTGACCCACGGCTATTAAAAATGCTTCAAGTGTCTTTCCGAGTGAAATGAGCTCATTTCCATTTGACCAACAGCAGAGGAAATATTTTCCTTTAGATTGTAAATTCCATAATTAATAAATGACATAGTAAATTACCAGAACAGTAAGTGCATGGATTAAACTTACCTTGCAGGGTTATCCACCTCCTCTGTCACAAAGTTCAGATAGAACCTAAGTGAGGAAATGGTGCGTTTATAACCTTCAATAATTAACGACTGGTAACAGTACATGTGGAACTGGTGTACAAATAAAATGAGCTGTGTGTGTGTGTGTGTGTGTGTGAGAGAGATAGAGAGAGAGGACTATACCTACCACCCAGCATATGCGTACATCCCAGAGTAGAAAGCCAGTGGCATACCAGACAGCTGCACTTTACTCAGCTCGAAGGCATTCTCAAAGTGTCTGGTCTCTCCTGCAAACATGCACACACAACATAACTGCCCCTAAATGAAGAGGGATTGTTGCAGCTGTGGAATGATCTGATCTGATAGTTATATGCTAGACTCGGAGAGATTACAGCATAATAACAACAGTACAATAACAGTAACAATATAGAAGGACAAAAGTGGGTCCAGCAATTAATTGTATCATACATGGGAATACTATATAAATATATATTCAATTAATTACTGGACCCATTTCCCATATTTCTAGCAACATACAAATGAGTATTTATGGATTATTATACATGAGTATGTGTGGGTCATTTCTATATTTTAATAAGGCCTGTGTGAATGTCTGAATCAGTTTAAAGTCTCTAACATCTGAAATCACATTACAAGGTTCTCTGTGTAACTGCGGGTTAGATGCCCCACAGGAGAAACTTTCCTCTCTAAATGGTATACATGAAAATGTGATCCATGGCTGAGTTATTACAGTAATTGAGGTAATTCAGCATCAGCTGTATAAACGTGTAGTTTCATTAATGTTAAAATCTAGTTGGACTCTGCTTTCTGCAGCGGTCGTTCATTATCTCTGCACACAGATGAGTCAGCTGGGCACACAAAGAAAAACAAGTAATTAACTTTTGTGCGTTGATGAGTAATTACGTTTCTGAAGTTAATTAAGAAATTTCTTTGAATTAATAACTTGTTCACATTGGAACAATATTGTGTTAAACAGCCCAAAAGTTTAATCATGTTATTAAAAGTATAATTAATTTAAAGGTCATATTTATGAGAAACGTTTAAATCTTCAGCATGAATATGTTCTATATATTGTTACCGTTCCAGTGAATGGCTGGAGAAAACACCCACAAATACATACAGTAATGTTTCAGAGAAAACATTAGATTAATGATATTTTAAAGCGCAGTAAAGGCCACAGTTGGGAGGAAGACAGCATCTTCACCTCTAAAAACCTGCTGTGAGGACACCATGCTTTAATATGGTAACTTTGATTTGATAACAATTGATATGATAATGATGATACCTTTAAAGAGTTGGTACATTCCTGGCACTATTATGATGCCAATGGCCAGCAGCTTGCTAGCGGTGAGGATGATTTGAATTCTGGCTGTCCACGTTACACTCATACTGTTCAGGTACATAGCAGAAGCTGCAAGGAGAGGAAACTGTCAAGCGGTCATTCATTTTGTGGTAACCATATCAACATCTCAACAGTCACTATGAACAGCAAATTGTAAGCTAATCATATTACATTACATTCAGTAAATGTGATTACTTTATATGTAGTGACTTAAAATCATCACTCTAAAGATCAAACGTCCCTGGATGTCTGTGGACATCAGCCACCCATCATAGTATTCTTAAGAGCTTGAAATAGAAGGTGACTGTACTTCTTTAAGGACTTTTTGGAAGACATTTCACCTCTTATCCAAGAGGCTTCTTCAGTTCTGAAACTAAAAAGTGGAGAGTCCCAGGTATTTAAATACTAGTGTGGATTGCACTCTTTGGAGGTGGTCGTTAACACACTGTTAATCATGTGCATCATCACGAGCCAAGGAGTGAAAAAAGGCGTGAGGTTTCAGGTGAAACCATTCTTTCATGCAACTTATTGAGGTCACCCGAAGTAAGGTGGGGGTAAGGTGGGAGTAAGGTGGGAGTAAGATGGGAGTGGGCGTTAAGGTGCCTGAGAAGGGATCTCAAGACAGCAGTGTAGGTGGCTGACAGTTGGTGCCATAGGCCACCACCTCTGTTCAATGATTCATTCACAGTGGACATAGCTCTCTCACACAGAGCTTCTGTGTGTTTCTTTTCTTTTCCTTCTGCCTTAAAGGGAACATTTTCTGCCCGGTGTTGCAGGGTCCTGATCACTCCACGTTTCTGTTCCAGTGGGTGATTAGAGTAGGTACTGGTTTGTGTGTGGCCTACCAGTAAACTTCAGGGTTGAGGCTTTCATCTTCCTCAATGAGCAATGCAAAACCCAGGAATAGTAAAACCTATTATCTTTGGTATCAATTTCAATTCATTTATTATAAATATTATAAATAAATTATTTATTTATACTGCACCAAATCACAATAAACAGTCGTCTCATGGCACTTTATATGTACAGTAAAAAACATATAATAATTACAGTCAAAATGACCCCCTATGAGCAAGCATTTGGTGACAGTGGGAAGGAAAAACTCCCTTTTAACAGGAAGAAACCAGCAGAACCAGGCTCAGGGAGGGGCAGCCATCTGCCATGACCAGTTGGGGGTGAGGGGAGGGAGACAAAACACATGCTGTGGAAGAGAGACAGAGATTAATAATAACTCACTGAATCAACTGATTAAATGCAGAGTGATGTATAAACATATAGAAAGTGAAAAGTAATAAATGAAAAAGAAACACTCAGTGCATCATGGGAACCCCCCAGCAGACTAGGCCTATTGTAGCTTAACTAAGGAAGGATTCAGGGTCACCTGATCCAGAAAAAGGTAAGTTTTAATCCTAATCAGAAGGTGTCTGCTGAATCCAAACTGGGAGCTGATTCCACAGAAAGGGGGCCTAAAAACTGAAGGTTCTGCCTCCCATTCTACTCTTAAATATGCTAGGAACCACAAGTAAGCCAGCACTCTGAGAGCAAAGTGCTCTCTTAGGGTGATATGGTACTATGAGGTCTTTAAGATAAGATGGGGCCTGATTAATAAAGACTTGTATGTGAGAATGATTTTAAATTTATTTTGGATTTAACAGGGAGCCAGTGAAGAGAAGCCAATATGGGAGAAATATGCTCGCTCTTTCTTTTCTTTTCTTGCAGCATTTTGGATCAGCTGAAGGCTTCTCAATGAGATTTAATGAATTACAATAGTCCAGCCTAGAAGTAAAAAAATCATGAATAAGCTTTTCAGTATCAGTCAAAGAAAGGATGTTTCAAATTTTAGAAATATTGCATAAATGCAAAAAAAAGCAGTCCTACATACGTATTTGTTTAGTATATACACAATGTAGGACATATCCTGGTCAAAATTTGCCCCAAGATTCCAGTGTTACTGGATGCCATCCAGAGTAAGTATCTGGATAGACAGTTTGTTTCTTAGGTTTGTAAGACTGAGTACATTAACTTCAGTTTTATCTGAATGTAGAAGCAGGAAATTAGAGGTCATCCAGGCCTTTATGTCTTTAAGACATTCCTGCAGTTTAACTAATTGATGTGTGTCATCTGGCTTCGTGGACAGATAAAGCTGAGTATCATCTGCATAACAGTAAAAATGTATGCAGTGCTTCTTTTTACTCTGTTCATACTTCACTCTGTGTTTAATCATTCTCTGTGTCTCTTCCACAGCATGTTTTTTGTCCTCTCTCTCTCTCCCCTCAGCCCCAACCGGTCGCGGCAGATGACTGCCCCTCCCTAAGCCTGGTTCTGCTGCAGGTTTCTTCCTGTTAAAAGGGAGTTTTTCGTTCCTACCATCGCCAAGTGCTTGCTCATAGGGGGTTGTTTGACTGTTGGATTTTTCTCTGCAGTATTGTTGGGTCTTTACCTTTACCTTACAATACAAAGCGCCTTGAGGCGACTGTTTGTTGTGAATTGGCGCTGTATAAATAAAATTGAATTGAATTGAATTGAATTAATAATAGGGAAGCATGTATGGTGTAAATAGAAATGGTCCCAGCACAGAACCCTGTGGAACTCCATGATCAATCTTGTTGTGTGAACAAGCTATTCAGGGTGGCTTTAGCACAAAAGTTAGTGCAGGTCACCTCCTAATCAGAAGATTGGTGATTTGATCCCTGGCTGCTCCAGCCTGCATGCCAAAGTATCCTTGGGCAAGATACTGAACCCCAAGTTGCTCTCCAATGTGTTAAGTGGAGTACTATTCTCAGTTGTATCTGAATTTAGAAGAAGGAAAATACAGGTAATTTTTTTCATAATTTTTATGGATAGAAATTTTAGGCATGGCCAAGTGGCAGAAAGCTTCCACTTTAGTGGATGAGGATCTCATGTATGATTTTTGCAGATGATGTAGTGCTGTTGGTTTCATTGGGTGGTAGCCTCCAAATTGCACTGGAGCAGTTCACAGATGAATGTTAAGCTGTGGCAATGAGAATTAGTCTGAGGTCATGGTTCTCAGTCAGAAACGGGTGCAATGCCCTCTGTGAGTCATGAATGAGTTGTTGCCCCAAGTGGAGGAGTTGGGGTATTGGACACAAGTGAAAGGAGAGGGATGCAGGAGACTGACAGACGGACTGGGCTGTGTCTACACTGATGTGGATGCTGTAGTGAACTGTTGTAGTGAAGAGAGTGCTCAGCGTAAAAGTGAAGCTGTCGATTTACCAGTTGATCTATAACCCTGCCCTCACCTGTTGTCACAAGGTCTGAGTATTGACCGAACTAATAAGATTATGGATACAAGCAGCAGAAATTTGCTTTCTCTGGAGGGTGGTTGCCACTCCTTAGAGATAGGGTGAAGAGCTCAGTTATTTGGGAGGGACTCAGAGTTGCTACTCCACTTCAAAAGGAGCCTGCTGAAGTACCTCCTGCTTAAGGTGTTCCAGGCATCTTCTACCGAGAGCAGGCCTCAGGGTAGACCCAAGACATGCTGGAGAGATTTTATCTCTTGGTTGGCCTGGGAACATCTCAGTGTTCCCCTGAATGAGCAGGAGCAGTTGACTCAGGAGAGGGAGGCCTGGGCTTCTTGGGTTGGGCTGCTGCCTCTGTGCAGGAATGGGCTTTGAGACTTACGTAGCCCTTTTCTACGTTGACAGAGAACTCAGAGTTCTCATTCATCCATTCATGCACATATTCATAGTTCTTTATTGCATTCCTTTAAGTGCTTTCTAACTATCATGCAAACTCTCAAATTTGCACATTTCAGGGTAATTTGGAGCTCGATATCTTGCCCAGCTTCAACATGTGGACTGGAGGAGCTCAGGATCAGACCAACAAACGTGTTTATTAGTGGACAACCTGCTCTACTTCCTGAACTACAGCCAAATAAGGAGGTCTAACTGATAAACTAAAGTTGAAAAATCACTATGAGTTTATCTCTTACATTGATCATTTCTTGTTTTGAAAAAAAT
>VUQJ01015727.1:12471-22621 GCA_015108635.1 Andinoacara biseriatus | reverse complement strand
TACAAGTATAATAAAAAAAAAAAAAAAAAGGCTCTCATTTGAGAACTTGGAAAAAGTAAATGTTTTTCATTTTAATAAGTTTTAAGCAAAGGCACCAAACTATCAAACTACTTCAAATTTTTCCAAAATTGAAATGAACTCAATGCTCACAAACACAAAGGGAGTCAGCAAAAGGTGGTTGGAAGGTCACAGAAAAGCTGGTATCAGACTCTGGAAGGACTTCGAAGGGCAGGCCACAAACCAAACCTGCTGAGATGCATTAATGAAGCATTACATGATGTAAACAAGAAGCACTCAGAGCACAAACGTAGAGCTCACTCCCTGGGAAGTATTTACTTTTAAGGGACTAGAATTGTATTTTTGTATATACAAATTTCATTTTCTTTGTTCTTTTTAAACATACTTTAAGAAGTTTGTAGTGCAGTAAGAGTCAGATTCGAGTAGAATGACAGATGGTTACTTTGATTACACAAACATTATGCAGGACTAGGTAATAGATGCTGATTTATAAATAACTGGACATAATAACTTGAGTTTATTATATGTGATATTTAGAATCCCCATAAACCCGTATAATCCCCTAAATGCTGCAAATACAAACAAAAGGCAGTTAAATTTTAAGTATAGCTTTAAAGATGAGACATTTTAGGAACATTTGCAAGGTCAAAGGTCCAGAGTAATGTGATATTTAGAATCCCCATACATGCCTGTATGTTGTCAGCGCAAACAATGGCAGTAAGAAACAAACATAGTTTTAAATATCTCTATATATCATTATCACTTTGACCTTCAGCTCAATCTATTGACCTTGGAGGAGAGGTCAGAAGTCAAATGTGACATGGTATTGTTGGCAGAGGTAACAAAACAATGTTGGCTGCCCATTTTACTCCTACCTGGACTGGCACACTGAAATGTTAAACAGCTCCTCAGCAGGGTGTTAATGGTACACTGGTGGCGCAGCAGTTCCAGTAGGGCTGGGACATGACCAGGGTGGGTAAAGGGAACACTGTCCACCACAGCCCCCCTGTGGGCAGGCCAATCCCATGCAGCTCCGGGGAAAATATAGTTGTGCATCACGCCACCAGGAAGAGGCTGGATGCAAAAGTTGTTTATTTTAATGCATACTTATAATCTAGGGCTCATACATTTATGAAATATTCAACTAATATGTCTTGTTCACTTAGTTTAGTAAATAGAATGTTCATACCAGTGTAAAAATGCTCTTGTTTTCACATGACTTCTCCCATTGGTTGTTAGCGCTTAGTGAAGCTCTCATGAGAAGCGTGGGTAAGGGCGCCCACTGCAGGTCAACATCTGGAACAGTCACATCTAGGAAATAATCAGAGAAGGAACAGCAGGGTTTAATGAGCCGGTGTTTGTTTCGTGCACATTTCATACAATAATTATGAAAATGTCCCCGACCTGTAATTTGGCTGAGCTGCTTTACAAAAGACAGCATCAGTGGCATAGCTGGCTGCAGTTTAAGCAGGAAACAGGCAGGCAGCATCTCATTTGGCACCTCATTTAGCGGAACAAACACAGGATAATTGCTGCAGGACACAATTGTACTGCATTAAAGCACCAACAGCAATGACATTCAGACTCACTGAGATGCAAAATGAGAAGTGTCTCGCTGGGCGAGAGATTAAAAACAATAGCACACCGATACCCCTGAGGATCCAGTTGAGGTGGCTTAGGGATCACAGATGCCATCTGAAGCTTGTGGGTCACGTCGCTGACACCTACAGTAACCTGGGCTGCCTGAACAACTGGTTTCAAGTCAGGAAAATCTACAACTTTGACACCTTTGAAGACTCGTGTATTGAATCCAAAAGACGAGGTAATTTACCACCAAGTGAAGTCAGACGCTTACCTGACGCTGAAGCTTTCGTTCCATCAGTTGGGGGAATGTAGAACCGGATGGTCAGAGGACAATCTAGAATTTAATTTTGATCATTTAATAAACACAATTCAATATGCATGTGTAACATTTTTAAAGTCATACCTTCTTTTCCCATTATTAGATACCCAATTCTGCCATTGTTTATCATGTCCATCTCAGGGTCAGAATACTTTTGTTTCCTGGAAAAAGATGGAGAGCTGCAACTATTTAGTCTGCTGATCACTTCCTATCCACATGTGGATACGAAACCTCAAAAAGCAGTGAACACAATAGCAACTGATTTTGTTCTTTTTGTCACACACCTTGGCAAATGTGAGATTTTCTGCAAGTCGCTCCAAAGGTGTTGCAGAGACACCAACAATTTTAATTTTAATTCACTGGGGGGAAAAAAAATGAACACATGGCTAAATGATCACAAGAGCCTCAAATGTATAAAAGTTAAAGAATATTTCAAAAATTGAGGAACATACTTGTGTCCGGGGATGTTGTACTGGGTGAAGAAGCCTTGCAACTTCATGGAGAAGGTGGCAAAGTTTTTGGACCTGTGCGCCCAGAAAGCAGCACAATCAGCATTTGGAGTTAAAAACATTAAAAACAATCTCATTACACTCTGAGATTCAGGGGATAATGGAACTGCAAGCAAAATGTCAAAATGTAAATTTACCAGAACTCGACCCCCCTTACCTCAGCAGCTGAAGAAGGGACTCGCTCGGCTAAGAGACGGTTTCATTTTATTAGCATGAGGAGTAAAAGGAGAGCAGTTCAAATGACTTGCTAGAAACAGTACACGTCTACTTACAATAGGGGATTCTCCATGGGGGACCACCTTTACCTCCTTCACTTCACCACACGGCAACAACAACACCTCCACATAGAACAAATCAGCTGACAAATAGCACATGGCCTCAGTAACGTGAAAATTCATCCTTGGGAGGAAAGAGTCATATGGATATTAAGATCTCACCACAGTAGATTTATTTAAAAAAAGACAAGCGAGAAAAAATATGTAGCTCTAAAGTAAAAACGAAGGCCTGAGAGGCCTGATTTATACCCTTGTCGTTTGGCAATAATCTCCAGCCAGGACTTTGTGGTGTTCATAGTGCACACTGAAATATAATGAGACTCATTTAAAGTAAAAATACATGTGTAAAAAAAAATACATATTATGGTATTTAAATACCATTTGATTCTTCCTGGAGTTTTTCCAGGGATCTTTCCAGTGCCGCACGGGATTTGGATTCATCTCTGGATTTCTCCTATTATGGGACAAAGGGCAGGGACACAGCAAATAACAATGGACTGTTTGTGTGGCAAAAGCAAAGTCTTGTGTAAAGAGCCTTTGGTCCTCTCTGCACATCTCACCATGTAACACAAACTGCATGACACCATGTCAAGGCAAATGGTGACATCTGCATGCTTTCCATACTGAGATGTGTGCGTTTAACAAAATTGACTTTTAGGAAGTGAGTGTCTGAAATCCCATTGCACGCATTGGCCTCTGCGCTTACTTTAAAATCCCACTTCTTTACAAGTTCTCTTCATGATCACTGCTGGAAGAGAATTTGATAAGTAGCCCCAGATGCCTTATCCCTTTGGACCACACATCACTTTAGACCACCAAGTAATCAAGTTTCTTCACCAGACTCCAGAGACTGACCACTGCCAAGCTCCACTTCGCATTAATCCAAAAGTATTATCTACCCTGCTGCTCCACCCATGACAAATCTAAAGAAAACTAGCCAACCTTCTCCTCTTACAGAGCCCCAGCATACAGTTAGCACAATAATAGTGAATGTACTTCATAGTGCAGTTTTATGTCAGACACTGCATGTATGAACCCTCAAACCTCTAACCAAATGACATACTTGTGCAAGAGGGGCATCATCTAAAGGTTTTTAAATTAATGAAGCCAGCAGTAGTATGTCTTGCCAAAAAAAGGGTAGTGTTAAATACTGAAATCAAAGCAGTGTGATAAAGATGCAAACGACCCACAATCAAACTACTTAGTTTTGATTTGAAGGCTCACTATAGGCACTGCGCCATGTGGTTGATAAGTAAATCCAAGTAGCCTAAGTGACACCAGTCAATGCACAAAAAAAAAAAAACCCCAAAAAAACTGCTGATCAAAAAAACAAAGCCCTGTGTGTTCCAGGATGAATGATCTCATTCTGAGTGCATCACCACATTATCATATTAGCAGAGCCATCCACTAACCAGACAAATAAACGCATTAACTCCCTGTTTAAAGCCCACACAGAATAAAAGAGGGGGTCATATTTTCAAATAAAGAGGTGTTCCATTTACATAGGAGGAGATAAAACTAAGCAAAAAGATGAAATGATTCAAACACATCATCTAAGTAGAACACGACAGGTATTTTCATGTTTAATTATTGAACCTTGCCTCACCATACACCTTCGGACAAGCTGAAACGTGTCGGCCCAGGTCTTCTCTGCAAACTTCACACGCAGGTTAGGAATTATGAGCATGTCCATCATCACTAAAGCGTCCAACAAGGGCGATAGATAGTAAACATATTAAACTTTACCATAATTCAAGATATTTCATATTTGCGAAGCAAATTTTAACTTAAATTATTTGTTTATTTAATTAAAAGTACAACCACTTTCAAATCGACATAACTGACCTGTGGGGGTTTAATTCACTCAAGTGAACAAACGTGCCAGTGTTTATGCGGATTAGCCAATTATTCAATCTGGAACATTCAATCCGCTGCTCCTAATCTGTATTGTACTGTATGTTTATCTACGAGAGAAATTAACTGATATATCAGGGAGCGTTTTCTTTTTCTTTCAGAGAGAAAATATTACGCTCACACACGTAAGTAAAAGTGAGTGTTGTGTGCTTCTCCCAGACCGGTGGGCGTTGTCAGCCGGAGTCAAGCCCACAGGACGCGCAGTCAGTCAGTCTGCTGCTTACAGCTACCAGCCGGGTTTCTGGTTAGCCAGAAAGCTAGCCATGAGCTAACAAGCAGCTAGCTGAGTCTTTTTATTCCACCATCCTAATTGAGTCTTCGTCGGACGTTTTCCCAAGGTTGGTACTGTTTATTTTACGTTTTGTGTTACTGGAAGAAATAGCACTAGTGTAACAGTTCCCGTTTGTCTTTCTTTTTTAGCGTCGCATCATTTGGTTACGATTAGCTGCTCGCTAGCCTTTCCCACCCCTCTTCTGTGTGTCCACCCTCTAACCCCGCTAACGAGGAAGCTGCTGAGTTTGAAAGCACCGAACGAACATCTGTTGCTGAGTATCCGCTTTTAGAGATCGGTCTGTCGGACGTTATATGAACCGCTGCCTTCATCCTGAATTGTTACTTTGAGGTCAGGTGGCGTTTACCTTCTGAGTAGCTTAGTTAGCTTGTTAGCCACATCGCCCAGCAGTCAACCAGCTAAGTTGCTAATAAGTTAACGCTGTTAGAGACGTGTATGGTGATATTTGCGGCACTGGTTCTCCTTTATCGTGATAATTGGTTAAATAGTTGCTCAGTTCATGTTATATGGATGTATATTATTGTATAACTGGCGTGCTTATCGCGTGACGTTCTTTAGTTGCTAAATAATGACTTGCTGACTAATTTGACAGACTATTGGATTGACTTTCCACCCACGTTTATGCTCATCATTGTAAACTGAAAGCACGTTATTGTCTCTACATCTACACAGTATGTCAATTTTCTTAAAATAAGGTGTAGGTTTGTTGAGAAATTGTTGTTGAATGCCTCTTCAAGGATCTAAATGACCAACCCCTTAATAATTTCCATTTCACTTTCACTAAAACATGTTTGCAGCTTTTAATGGTTAAAGCAAAGCAATATCTTTTCGTTGCTTTAGAGTAATATTGACTTGCAGTAAATAAATCTCCTTTTGTTAATTTGTGTAATGACGAATTGGCTGCGAGCCCATGCTTATCCTTGATTTTTTTTTTTCCTTCCTCCCCCAATAGGTCTGTGTTGGCCTCTTGCAAAGGGCTTCTGGTCAATATGCCTTTTCCATGGCCTTCTTGGACAGTCCAGTATGGAAAAGAGGCCACTAAATGGCTTTAGCATGTGTCAAATTTTATCCATTGCTGTCAAAGTCTTATAAAGTACTGCCAGATGACATGAAGCAGCTTTTCAAAACTTTTCTTTGCTCAGTCGGTGTCACATGGTCCTCTTCTCTTAGTGGAATTTGCCTGCTGTTTGTCACAATCCATAATAGTTAACTTTGCCTTTCTGTGCCATTGGATGCTGCAAGTAGTATTTCTCCCTCAGGTTCCAAATGTATTTGGAGTGAAACTTGGCTGCCATTCATGAGATAGTTCTCTGAATTGATATTTGTAGTTGCTTATATTTTTCTATGCATTTTGGTCTTTTAGGAACATGCACAAGTGGTTTAGGATTAGACCCTGTCTCTGAGGTTAGGGTCATATCCCGGGCAGTTTGTTGGGTACGATCTCGACGGCGATCTTTTCACATGAATTAAAGGAGTTGGTTTGTCTTGTTAAATTTAGTGTGTGTGTGTGTGAGCGTGCGTGCGTGCGTGTTGGGGAAATTAGGAAATCCCTGCTGGGCTAGGCCTAAGATTGACTGACTGCACATTTCCAGGCGAACAGTTCAGGGGGGAAATGATAAATAAAAACTACTAGGAAATCTCTTCACTTGGGTGACCAAATTATTTCCTGCCTCATGTTTGGAGAAATTATGCCAGGGGTAATATTTCTACCAGTAGGGACATGTATTTCTATTACTCTTTACCTGCTGTGTTTTTGCAACTAAGCAAGATGCAGCAGAATTTGTCAGCTGACTTTAAAATTGAAGGCATATTCAGGATTTGTTTCCTGCCTTCTCAGAGTACTGAATACTTATGGACAGGAATGTCAACAACAGTATTGCATTTGTGAAGAGAGAAGTAATACTACTTCCGGCAGTAAGGGGAATGGCCTATTTGCACAAGCAAATGGTTACAGAACAAATTTATAATGGAAAAAAAATTTGAATTTGTAATACGTTAATCTTGGGTCATGACGGTGTTTTCTGCATTCTTGTTAAGCTACAGAGAACATTCTTGTACTAGATCTAGAGTGTAGTTGTGGTTTTTTCTTTTTAAGCTTATTATTGGTTTGGAATTTATTGCCATGATGGCTGTGCAATCTAGATGCAGAAATGGAACCTGAAGGCACTGGGAAATATGATGCAACATCTTTCTCTTTTCTTTTTTATTCTCCACAGGAACTATCATTCAGCTCTTTGTTGCACCTGCAGTCTTTGGATCTGGTTTTTGCAGTCCTCCCGTTTCACAACCCTTCCCACTGGCTCGAACTTTCTCCCTTTGATACTTGCATCTCTTGGTACTCGGAGCCATGGCAGCTGCAAAGCCAAAAGGGCAAAACTCTCTAGCCCTTCACAAAGTAATTATGGTTGGCAGTGGAGGAGTGGGTAAATCAGCCCTTACACTCCAGTTCATGTATGATGAGGTGAGCTGCTCACATCGCAGTGCCCAACTGAAATTCAGTTTTTGAGTTTTAAAAAAACAAAACAATTCTAGCATAATGGATCTCTTTCTGTTTTCTAGTTTGTTGAAGACTACGAGCCCACTAAAGCAGACAGTTACAGGAAGAAAGTGGTCCTGGATGGAGAGGAGGTGCAAATTGACATCCTTGACACAGCCGGGCAGGAGGACTATGCAGCCATCCGGGATAACTACTTCCGAAGTGGCGAGGGTTTCCTCTGCGTATTTTCCATCACAGAGCTGGAGTCTTTTGCAGCAACAGTAGACTTCAGGTGCAACCTCTTAGATTATTTTAATGAGCACTTAGCCATCCATTAGGATCTAATTAAGCTATTCTTCCTCTGCTTCTCTTTTTGATACATCATCACAACTGAAGGTTTTTCTTCTACCAGTTTGACTTGACTCATATGAGTAAGCATTTAGCAAGCTGTGCTCTGTTTATTTACATAATTCATGGCTGAATGATATTTCCTGTTTTGCAGAGAGCAGATTCTGCGAGTGAAGGAAGATGAGAATGTGCCCTTTCTCCTGGTTGGTAATAAGTCAGACTTGGACGACCGACGGCAGGTTAGCGCAGATGACGCGAAGGCACGTGCAGAGCAGTGGGGCGTGTGCTACGTGGAGACTTCAGCCAAAACTCGTGCCAATGTTGACAAGGTCTGTTTAACCAGCTGAACTTAATAATCCCTGAAGAAAATGAGTTTATTTTGCTGACAGCAGGCAAACACAGGAACGTAAACGCTTGTGTTTATGTTCTCCTTTAACAGGTGTTTTTTGACCTGATGAGAGAGATCCGCGCAAGAAAAATGGAGGACAGCAAAGAGAAAAATGGGAAGAAGAAAAGTAAAAGTTTGGCCAAGAGAATTAGAGAGAGATGCTGTATTTTATAGTCATTAAGGAGAGCAGGCTATCTGCTTATGTACATATACATTTCTCAGACTTTTGCATTTTATTTTTTTTTTATTTAATTTTTTGTGTGTGTGCCTGACCATGACCTTCTGTTCCTAGCTAACAGGACATCTGACAGTGTCAGGAAGTAGTAAGGTGGCACTTCATACACCATTTATAGCTCTAACTTTTTATGTGCTAACACTCCAAATAATTTATGTACTCTCTCTTACTCTGACCACATTACAGAGTGTAATAAATCGATGGTGTTTTTAATTTAGGCCTAAGCTTGACAAGAGGCTAAGTCCTGAAACGTTTCAAAACCTTTCATTGTAAAGTTTGATGTATATTCAGACAGCTGTGCAGTGCAAGTTCAAAAGAGAAGATTGAAATGAAAGTCTCAGAGCAAAGGTTTTAACAGGGAAGATGTAACTGGAGCTCAGTACTGGAAAGCCCCAATCCCTTTTAATCAATCCACTGTAGGAAGGGTTAGTTAACAGCCTCAGAAGTGTAGTGTCAACCCAGAGTTCCTCAAGAGCCACAGAGGAAATGAACATTGTGCTGACGAGTATATGAAGCATTTCAATTAGACTGTCCCATTAGCTAAGCCAGAGACAAAATTTGATGCCATTCCCATTTGTCCTTTTACACCTCAGTTTTACTACGTTGTATAGTTATGTACACTTATTTTTAGCTGTGACGTCAAACATTTCCCTTCTTCTGTCATATCACCCAGTGTAAGATAAGCACGCACTTAATGTTTTCACTCATCCCCCACCCCATCCCAGTCACTTTGAGTCTGCTCAAATGCACAATGGACATTAATTGTTACCCTTGAATCCATGAGGGATTTTGCAACACTTGAACTTTTTCGAATTCTAACATTTAAGAAGTTTTACCTCACTTGGCATTGCCTTCTTTTGCGATTAAGGAATCCCTGGTGCTCGGATAAAAGGTGATTCCATAACACTACATCCCTTACATGCTGACACGTTTTTTTTTTTGTTTTGTTTTGTTTTGTTTTTTTTTAAACCAAATTGCTTTCTAACATGTAAAAATTTCTTTTGTTATTTTAAGGTCTCCTGACTTTTAGTCTGCAACCTTGTATCGCCTTTATTTTTTAAAAATTTACATTTCAAAATGTATTTAATTGGAAAGTCGGGGTAAATTCAAAGATAATTTTTAAGGCGTGACATGAAAATTTGGCTGCATGCTGCATAGAAGTGAGGTGATACCTGTCCAAAAAAATTTTGAGTCACCAAAGAAAAATGCTAGCTAGTACAAACAAGTGCCCACTTATTATTTGAAGAGAATGACAGCTTGCTGTAATGAGCATTAAAAGTAAGCACTACAATCTTCGCAAAAGTCAAAAGGAGTGTCGGGAAGCGTAAAGATTTCAGTTTGAATTGCCTGGGGAAAGAAATGCAGGGTTATGAGGGCTTTAGTAATTCTTGTGCAGTGCATCACTGTTGCCTCTGTCCATTGTGAATGTGAAACATCCCCTTATACTCATCCTGTTTGCCTGTAATCTTAGACTGCCAATGATTTGCAAGGTTTAGAGGTCACTGGCGTTCTACTTTGCTACATTTGCAAAGCTGCCCTGTGTTACAGTGCTGTAGTAACAAAGCGAATGTGTTCATTTTATCTTGTAGGTGGATAATTTTAGAGGTAAAGATTGAAACAGTGTATAGAAATTGGCAAATTGAGAATGCATAGACCAAAATACACTGTGAAAACTGCCCCACGTTTCTTAATTTATGACTTAGCCTCTTTTTTTTTTTTTTTTTTTTTTTTTTTTTTTTTTTTTTGAAAAAAAAAAAAAAAAATTTTTTTTTTTTCAACCATTTTTTTTTTT